>APFE031524855.1:68943-92215 GCA_000404065.3 Pinus taeda
CTGTTAGGCGGATCCACCACCATGGTCTGCAGCTGAAGGGCTGGCACCCGCTCAAACATGAGCGGGAGTAAGAGTGATCCGTAGCCAAACTGCTTCGACTCTCCACGTCAGAAGTTTCTCAATTGTCTCTTCATGTTGTTTGTCACAGCTGCTGCCCAGTTGAAAACTGTGGGCTCCAAGCACTCGAGAGCTAGCAATAGGTTGGCCTTTGAGGCCTCATGGTTGGCTAGACTGCCTGCTACCCGCGTCACTAAAAAGAGTATAGTGCGAAGGACTATGTCACCAACACCCACTGATGGAATGCTTTATTTCCTGCTCCGTGTCTTCTGCGCCTATGGGCACACTCGGGCCATGAGTTGGTCGAGCGTCTCGCCGCTGGGTCGCTGCCCCTCCAGGATGGGAATCACACCTCGGCGTGACAATCCAGTCAAAAAGTAGATATACGTGGCATCGAACTCGATGTCACGACCTCAGATCGTAAATTTCCCATCCACTGGGTTCCAAGCTCTGATCAAGAGCTCTAAGAGGTCTGGCTGTGTCCTCAAGCGCGGAGTAAGAAAGCATTTTAGCAAACCGCATGCCCGCATTGCATTTCGGCATCTGACATCGGAAAAAGCGGCCATATCTTCATTGTCGTGGGCCCTCTCTTGCCACACAAAGGCCATTGTGTCCTGCATGATCACCCAAAAGCATTAGGGTACCAGCATTTGAAAATTATCCATTCAAATTATTAAAAATCAATTTTCACGGCGCCAGCGCGACTGTTTCTAAAATAGCCGTGCTGATAATGGTGGCCCTTTGTATTTTCTCTGGGTCAGTGTGGAAGAACACGGGTTTTCCGTGCTGACCCGGAAAATGGTGTGCGTTGATAAAATCGATCAGCGCGGACCCGATGGGTGAATCCGCGCTGACCGAGAGCGCACCTACGCTCAAAAAATTTGGCCAAATGGCCAAATCCCACGGGGAAAATGCTCAAAAATAGACTTAAAATGGAGCGCAGGGCAAGAGGGACCTACCTGGAATTAGCTGTCGGAAGGATGGCATCCGCTCAATGAAGAATTCGCTTCGTCAACTTTGTAGTTCCACAACGTTCTCCAAAGCTCAAAATGGTAAAATGGTAAAAATGATTTTTACCCCCCCTATTTATGGTAAAAGTTCTTAATTAACTTTGTAAAAGTGGGTTTTGTCATTTCTATCATGAATTTAATCCTGATGTCTCTATGTTATGCTTTGATGCATGTTTTACTATGTTTTTCGACATATTTAACGGGTTTACACGGGTGGTTTTCTTGTGCAGGTCCTCAGAACCGGTGAAGTCACGGCATATCTACATACACTTGGTCCCAAAAAATGTCGTCTTTAAGCTGTTTTCCGACATGAAAAAAGAAAATATCATCGAGCCTCCTTTCAGCTCGTCAAAAGGAACGAGAGGCGGTCACTTTTAAAGCTCTTTTTTCGACCGTTTAAATTAATAAAGATTGTCGGGTGTTTGTTGTTTCACACTCGTTACTGGCTCTAAAACGACGTACTTCTGACCGCTTTTTTACTTTTTTCGGGTCAAAGTCACTATTTGCGAAAAGTACTCCTCGGTCGTGATGATCGGGCAGTTCTTTCGAGCATCGTTTTATACTTTTTCGGGCTCGAGAGACACAACTTTACGAAAAAGCACCCACCTGGAGTTTTCTTTTCCGCTGTCTTTTCAAACTCTCTAAACATGAAAAGACGCCGAGTTCTTCCTTTGTCAGACGCGTTAAAACTTAATGACATCGGACTCCGTCGAAATGATGCTCCTCAAGCATATGCTATCCTCGTCAAGCTTGTCATCCAAAAATAACCGGGGTACTCGCTGGAAATGGTGGGGGAAATAAAGGAATCATAATCGTCGTCATCGGCAGTATGTCGCTCTCGAACATGGCACTGTTTGCATTCGTGTCTGGGTGGGGACATCTCATATTGTTTCACATTTTCCTCCATGGGTTTGGGTGATCCTATTTGACCATTCATCTGCTCATTGTCCTGTCATCACGACCTCTAATCATTTGACCTCAAATACTGCCAAATCCGTCATTGTGCCGCCGATATGTTCAAGAGAAGTTAGCCTCTGCAAGTATAACCTCCCTCTGATATTTCACACAAAACATATTGTCTCTTTGCATCTCGTATCGATGATGTGGGAATCATTATGGCCCACCTTCGATAAAGATCACTTCCTGTTGACTTCAGCTCATTATCCAGGAAAGTGACCTAGAGACTCCCTTCTGGTACCTTGGAGCCTGAATGCCTCAATGGCAGGTTCTTCGTGTTCGACGCGAGGTTTTCATCATTGGCCTCTGATCGGACGACTCTACGGGTGTTCAACACCAGCTCATTTATTCGCACGCCGTGGATTGTACCTATAGTACCTTGAGGACTATCGTCATTATTGGTGGCCCCTCTCGTGTCTGTTAACAACTTTCATCATTGGCTGGTAATCAGACGATGTTCAAGCATGTTCGACTCCGACTCCTGTATTCACATGTTTGGACTTGTACTTTGTTCGGGTTTGGATGGAGCGCAAGACCCTGGTTCTAGCCTGTTGCGAGCCAGGTTGCGATTTTGTGGATCATTATTACATGACTCATTGATGGATGGCTGTGCCCATACCTGAGTCTTTTAGGATGGCTGCGACCATACCTTTTATCATCATGGTCTCTTCAGCTGGGTGGCTACATCCATACCACAGACCTTCTTTGTATGTCTTTTGGATGGCTGCGCCCATGCCTCGACTACATGTAATCGAAATATCAGTTGTATCTACGTGTAGGTTCTTCCTGGTGGTGTTCCGGTTCAGAAGTTTTGTAAAGCATTTCACCCCTCCCACTCTCTCGGGCTTCATGCTTTAGGGTGTTACTGTTACGAAGTAATTTGTCACTGTCTCCTTGTCAGTCTCCCTACTGTGTCAGGAAATCAAATCCATCATGCTCATGCTCTTTGAAATGGCCAAAAAACCCTCTTTGCCTAAGTTTATTGGATCATCGCGACTGTTATTGAAATAACCGCGCTGACTGGCAAATGATAGTGCAATTGGTGCGCTGCCAGTGCGGAAGCACACGGGTTTCCCATGCTAATCGAATTTCATAGCCAATGCACCCTCCACTTGTATTAAGTCACGCTGACCAGACCTCTTCAGTCACTGAGATGCGATGTCAGCGCGCCAGTCCAGTTATGCACCCGCGCTGATCCTGTTTGGGCGAGTTTGTTCTAACAGCCAGCCTTCCAGATGACTCCAGACCTGGTTGTTGGTCTTGTGAATGTCGCCCTCCCTTCTATGGCATGTCTGTTCGTCATATGAGCCACCTTTCTTGGAGATAAGCTCATCCTTCCACCATTCATGGAGACTCCTTCTCCTATATAAACCTCCACCATTGCCATGAGCAGCGAGCTTTTGGATATACTTTTTGACAGAAGGGAATTCATAGTGTTTTAGTGCTACTCTTAATAGGCAGTTGGTGTGTTAAAGTGTGGATTGCTAGAAAGCTTAAGGAAGGTTGTGAAGTCTTGTTGCCTTGTGTGAGAGAGAGAGTTGTTTGTCTTGGGAGATCTACCTCCAAGGGTGAATGCTTATGAGACTTGTTGGCTGGACCCTCTTGAGAAGGACTCAACATCAGAACATTGGTTGTACCTTTCTCTATTTTTGATTAATAAAAGATAGATGACTACTGTTATGGTTCCATTCTCATTTGTCTTGTAATGTTTAATGTGAATTACATCCTTTCTGACTGATGTATAGTTTCTTTTATTAGATTTCACGCTTGCGTTTGTTTTCTCTTTGCATGTGCAGGTGTCTATCCACGAGGATAGTAGAGGATCGTGACCGACCAAAGCAAAGGAGCGAGAGCGGCATCTCTTCATCAAACAATAGCGCTGGAATCCAAGTAGGTGTTCATTGCCCACTTTTTAATTGCAACTAGGAGCTTGCATAGTAGCATTGATTGATTGTTGCTAGACCCGTTCTGGGCTAGTAGGGATCGCCTCTATCCGTAGAGGGGATTTACCTCTCCAACACTATGGATGCGTTATTAAATTACATATAAAAAAGAACTTAAAATACATGGAACATAAGCATATCAAATGTAGATAAAAGAGACATATTCACGCATGAGATCAAGACACAGAGAATTGATTACCGAGTTCATCCAATTTGGACTACATCTTCGGGCCCTGCTCAATAGTGGTGAGGCCTTCATTCATTAAATGGAACAAAAAGAGAAGAAGTACAACCATATTTTACATAAACACCCTCACACCTCTAATCTGGAAGATAGATGACAAACAATGAGTCCATCTCTAGAAAAAAATAGCACCACTAACTTCCTGGCGAAAAATCATGCAGAATCACCTATCCAAATGCCCAATTATAATAAAAAGGCTTTATGCACCTTCTTGGGACCTTCTGATTTCTCAGGTAAGGTTCCAGTCACCTTCTAGGAGTAGTTACCACTGCTATGCTCTATAAATATATATGGTACTCTTTGCTTCTCTCCCCCTCTCACTGTGTGGATAGCCCCATTTATAAGTTGGTGGGAAGGATCCTTCATAAACCAGGTAGTTTCAACAAATGACAAGTTTAGGTTGTTGGTTTCAACAACTAAGATTCTCCACAGATGGTGTGCAGTGTTTTCTGCAATCTTAACACATAAATTTAGCGAAAATAGTTCACATAAGCTATCTTCTGCTTAAATCCTGAACCACACATTAATCCTTAAACTCGTGGTTTTAACACAGAGAATCAATGCTTTAAATCCTTAACCGATGGCTTTATCAGTGACAGCCTTAGTCTATCAGCGTTGAAAACCCATCATAAAGAGTAATTGTTGGAAACTGAAGGGTGGTACTATTATCGGGACTCTGCACTTAGCGATGTGTGATGTGCGATAAAAGGTGTACTCGATGGAACTATCAATTGAAACCCATAATTTTATTGCATTCAAGATCCATCACAATCGGTAGAGCCAGGGGCTAACATATATAACGGACTTTAGACTGTGTGATATTGCAATGGCAACGTGATCATGCCAGGGGCCAATTCTGTAAACACTTCCCTTTGTGATGTGTGATGTGTGATTTATTGCATCGCACCTTCTCCCTACTTGGGGCCAATTTCTTAACATTGTCAGTCTCCCATTTTCCACCCGTGATATGTGATATCACAATCGCAACTCGGGGACTACTAGGGACCGATTCTTGAACCTATGACTTCTGCTATTAGGTAAATGCATGGCCAATGGTGCCGTGGCACTTGGCGCTTCCCCATTAGCTGAAATTTTTGCCACATCATCTTCTTTTGTCATCTATATAAGTCAAACTTGAACTTTGAATTTCTCTAACTTCTTCATATGACCTCGAATTCGAGAGTCATTTGCACCATTGGAATCAAGACGATGAGCACTTCGATCTAAAGCTAATTTTATCCAAATTCTGCCACTTTGATTTCTAATCCTTCTTACCATGCCACTGGTACTTTTTAGAGATCCACCTGGATTAGTATACCTTAACACCCTCATGAGATACAATTGTTGTGCAGGAAATGCTTCTGGTGGACATAAATAATTTCTCTATGCCTATGGGAGGATCTAGAAACAAACAAAGACAAATATGTGCAAACTTTCCTAGTTTATACTAGAAAACACAAAGGAGGATAGATAACCTACCTTACTCTGACGTTAATGTCTATTGGTGTCATCCTTGATTCTTCCACTTCCAAACTCAATCTTCTCTTTGTCATTATGCATGAATATCTGCAAGGAAAATCGTGTGGAGATAGAAAACATATACATAGGAAAAACCATTTTGGTATAAACCATATAACAAATCAGGAGTATTAACTAAATGAGTAATTATTGACACATTTATGGAAAGAAAATATGTAATATATTATTAATATATAGAAAAGGGAGCATTGCAACGCATAAGCCTTTATGTTGGAAGCCTTTTTTAGGTGAGTTTCCAAGTCCTAGCATTAACCTTCAAGCACTTCTTTCTCCTTTGGAAAATGGGTAACATTTGGGCATAGTTTAGTACTAGGAAGCCAACCAAGAAATAAACAATCAATTGTGGATAGTAGAGATGTCATTTATAGGGAAGAAGAGGGAGTTGATGATCCATAAAAGGAGGGAGAAGTTCCACATATCAAGGGACATATCCATGAAAGTAGAATCAAGGACCATGAATGGGAGGTCTCGTTCCAATCCGCATTCATGGTGAGCACTAGTATTGCAGCAATAATGCTACAACTCCTAGGGCTTCCTACTTTAATTTTATCAACCGAGTAGTTCGTAACAAACTTGGAAGCAATGGTGCTATATGCACAAGTACTATCTCTTACTGTAGGTTGTCACTTGATCAGCTGGTGCAAGTTCACTAGAAGCTTAAGCCGACTTCTATGAGTTCTCAGAAGAAGATTTGATTGTGATGAAAGAAAACTAACTCTACAGGGGCTATTCTAATTGCAGAAAGAGAAGGAGAACTAAAATGTAACGCAAACCCTAGCAAACCATAATTTACCTGTTAACCCTACTTTTGCAAGAAAAGGGATGAAAACTAAAGAAATGAGTGCCATTGACTACTGAAAAGGTAAATTACATTTATTCAAGCTACTTCTAGAAAGAAATGAGAAGAAAACATCTTTTTGTGCTTTTGAGTGTGTTTATGTGAAATTATTATGCTTGTGATTTATCTGGTTGTGATTGTGCAAAGGTTTGGTAGCAAAGGAAGATAGATTTAGTTGTTGCAGAGGTGGATAAAGGTGTGGAGAGGTCCTAGGAAGCCCCTAGTACCCTTCTGAAGACTTTCATAGTGATCGGACTTTGAAAAATCGCTCACAGGAAATTCTACATGAGGCTGCAGGGGATCTACAGGAGGATCTACAGGAAGATTCCGAGAGCTATTCTTGGAGTTTTGAAGGTGGAAAAAGGATGGGAAAGGGTTACTAAAGGCTAGATGATGGTGTTGAGGTGTCTGGTGCGTGTCAAGGAAGATTAAGAAAGAACGTGATGGTTGGATTTGTTCAAATGGAAAGAAAGCAACTTTATGTAGAAATTAGGGCAGATTGGTGACATGTTGTGAATGTGTTGGGAAATCTATGAGAAGTGGGTTGGTGTTGGTTGTTCTATGGATGTATGGTGAGCTTAGATGTCCTACAAGAGATCTCCACATTTACTTATAAAAACTGACCAAAGAAATAACTAACTATACCATGAAAACAGAATTTTGTCTAGCTTGACCTAATTTCTTACCTACAAACAGAAAATGTTGAACAGTAATCGATGAATAGAAAGGAATGCAGAGAGATCTATGGGAAAAGAACTAGAAATTATCTAAGCAACTGAATCTGAACCAATATCAACTTTTCCAAATCAAGTTATCACACTAGCAGTTGCATGGAAGAGCAAAAATTGTGTTTTTGGTGGCATCAGTGGTGTCTTGACCTCAAATCATAGTCCGAGGAAGGGAGGAAGAAGATTAGGTCCTGTTGTTGGCCTTTTTGAATCTTATTCTATCACTGTAGTAACCTACTTAAGCAACTTGAAACAAAATCAACTATACTAACCATCAAAAGCAACCTAATCTAACAAAGTAAAATGAATCTATGCAATAAAAATTAACTCATGTATTGTAGCAAAAATGTATAAGTACATAGTTGGAGGTGATGGGTAGCTTGGGTTGGGCTCTAACCCAAGAGCTTTAGCCCTCTGAAAGAGATCAGTTCTGGCTCAAAAATTGTTTCATCTTCATTATCAAAAATAGTAGTTACATTACATAAACTGTTCTCAAAAAGGAACTCGAAAAAGAGTTGAACACAATGCTGCACAAAAGTGTGAAAATATACTAATAACTGGCTAACCTACTAAGGTTCTAAGCCTCCTTATTTATACAAATGGAGTATTCCAACAATCCTCCTAAAATCAAGGAACTCGACTTCCTAGAACTAGAGATAAACAACAGTCCTACTTTACTTGCTCGGCTGCCCCTTGGAATCATCTATGTGGAGTTTTGTGCTCCAAGTTTCTGATGGAGGATTCAAGGAAAGGGGTCATAAATGAAGGAGACAACCCCCCCCCCTACTAGTCCTCTTCCCTATTTTCCTCGAGTTTTGGCTGCCATTTTCTCCTAAATCCCTTGACTTTATCCAAAATTGACCAAAAAAATCTGCATAAAGGCACATATTAGACTACATGGCAAAATGGCTAACCCAATTCACTCTATTAGCATAAATATATTCAAAAAAATGCAATAAACTAATGAGAATGGTGGATTAAGTCAAAATAAGAAGCAAAATGAGCCCATATAACTACCCATTTTTTGGGCTCATCATCACCCCCCTGCTGAATGGGTTGCTCATCCTCTGAGCAACTAATCTAACTCTTCATCCTTAATGGCTCTAACAAATTCCCTAACATCCCAAGCCTCTGATGTGATGTCTTCCTCTTTATCATGGAAACCTGCTTTCCTATCCACTTCTTCCCATTGTTTCTGTTCTTCCTCCTATTTTACTCCTTTCAGCAATCCTAACAGTAGTGGAGGACTAAATTGAAGGCCAATCCAACTTGCCTTCAAGCTTTGCATTGAGTGCTTATACAGGGGCACTCTCCTCATGGCTTCCCTCATCCTGTTTGGGGAGTGATACTCCCTGATCCTTAAGTTGTGTGGCAATGTATTCCACCTTATCATGCAGGCATGAATGCATTCATCTCCAAACAATCTCTCCATATCCTCGAAATGAGCAATAGCCTGGGCTTGCTTGTCAACATAGTCAGGGACAACTTGGGGATTAGCTGTAAGGTGTTGGTGGGCATAGATGAGAGCCAAGGGTTCTGCTAGTTCTACTCTAATCATCAGGGACTCACTCAGCTCTTTTTTCATCATTTTCTGGATTTCCACTACCCTCTTCTCTTCATGGCTCATCCAAGAAGCCATAGCCATTAGCTGCAACTCTCCCAATTCAACATTTGGATCCCATAAATTCATGTCAGTAAGTGCCATGTTTTGCAGGTAAAATTCTGCTAGCTTCACTTTATCCTCAGCTGAACTATGATCACATAAATGCATAAATTGTCCATAATCCTGAAAAGGTATTGTGCCCCTGAGGTATAGTGCATATTATTTGGCTAGATGCCTACACTGTAATGCCTCCATTGCCTAGCTAGCCATGTAGGCTAACTGGGCTTCCTTTTCCTCTAGTTACCTTTTCAAATTCAGCACTTCATTTTCTGCGTGGGATTCTTTTTCCTATTGTTGTTTCATCAATGTCTCACTGTCTGTCTAAGGTTCCTCTTCTTGTTGTTGTCTTTTTGCTACCTCACTATTTGATTGGGGTTCCTCTTTCTGTTGTTTTCCTTTTAAGATTGACAACATTTCCTCCTTGAGGTTCCCTTTCTTGTAGCTACTTTTTCAACATTTCATTTTCTTCCTATAATTAAGCTCTTCTGATGTTTTCTGTATGCCTGACCATGCTCAATTATTTTCCCATCTCTCTCAACCTATTTTCCATGTGCCCAATGTCTTCTACCCCTTTTGATTTTGCAATTTGCATCCATGTATGGGTCCTAACTCTTTCATTTTCCAACTCGAAGAAAAGAGGCACTGCAAACTTTTGTGGGATGATCTTCCCACCTTCTAGAAGGTTGTAGTAGGAGCCTAAGTTAGGCTGAGGTCCAGGCTCTAGTATTTATTTTTCCTTATCTTCCTCCTGGGTCTGTTCTTCTACCTTCTTTTCAAGTTTTTCAGTTTCTTTGAGCTTAGCCAATGTCTCCTGTAGAGAGGTCTGTGCCTCTTGAAGGAATGCTTTAGAGTCCATTCATTTGATCCTTTCTTTCTAGGCAGAGGCCTTAGGACTTCCTCTCTTGTAAGTGATGGAGATTTTGGATGGACATTCATCCTTTGTTACAGTAGGTGCATCCTCAATGATGATGGGTTCCTTTGAAGGTGGTTGAGGCTTCCCCATCTTGATTCTAGTGCTCTTTCGAGCTTTGAAGTACATAGATGGTTGTATTTTTCTTTTCCCTTTTTGCTTGGCTGGAGTACTAAGTGTAGCAAAATCAGTTGTTGCTTCTCTTGCTAGTGTCTTAGGAGACACTTCTGCTTGTTGTTTTTCTTCTCCATTTATTGTTTTGCCTGTTTCTACTGGTTTTGTGTCTGCTATCTTTGACTCTGTTGTCTCCTCTGCTTGTTTAGCTTCTACCTTTCCTATGGCAGCCTTTTTCTGAGCTGTCTTTGGTTTCTTCTTTTCAGTTCTTATTCTCTCCTTTTTCTCTGCTGTGATTTTCCCTTTTTCTGCTTTGGATATTGTTTTCTTTTCTTCTTTAGGTTCATCCATGGTGGTTTCATGCTCCTCATCTCTTCTCTGTTTTTCTTCTTTTTCTTCTTCCAATTGAATATTTTGTGCTTCTTCATGGATTTCCTTCCCAGGTTCCTCTTTCTGCTCCTCCTCTTCACTACCACATGGACTAAGGTCATTAGTGAGAGTTTTGATGTCATCTTCTTTAGTCATGTTCCTGAAAATCTCCCAGGCTATAGGGATTGTGTATGTGTGGAGGGGATCCTCCACCAATAATTTAATAAGCCCATGGTGAGCCAGCTAGTCTGGAACCCCTGCATTCAATTTCGTGCTACATCCTATGAAGGATTGAAGGATAAAATATGGAACACTGAGTTTTCTAGATGCAGGCAGGTCCATGCCATGTCCTAGTTCAAGTAACAGTCTAAAATGATAACCATAAATAATGATGTATCTCCCTTCATAGGAGATATACTCCATGATCTGATAGCTGACTTCATCCCATGGATGAGGTGTACTTGTCCTTTTGATCCCAGTCTTATCCTCCACAAGATGTTCATCAGGCTGAAAAAAGGTCTTTTAAGCAACCTGTCCTAGTGGTTTTTCTTCTTTGCTCCAGGGGAGCCCAAGTAGAAGACTTGTAATTCTATTGATGAAATCTGGTGTAAGTTCTATGGTTAGACCCCTGAAACTGATTGTAGCATGAGTTTTTGAATGGGGTCTTAAAGAAAATAAAAATTCCTCTGTAACTTCCTCATCATACCCATGAAATTTCTCAAAGAAAGGCATCCAATTTTCCCTAGTAAAGAGGGCTACCACTTCTGGGTGTTCATGCAATTTGGTGGAATTCAAAGGCTCTTTTCTCATAAAACCCCCTATCATGATGTTTAGTGACTGCTGGAAATTCTCAAGTGAGGAGGAAGGAAGCAAATTTTCAAACCCAAAAACCGGGGAACAACTAAGGTTTTTTCTTTTTGGAATCAGAGAGGGTTTTTCATGTTTCTTCTTTTTAACAAAAACAAATTGTAACTTTCGTGCCCTTCAATCTTTGTTCTCAACTTTAATTTAATTCTCGAGCTGTTTGAGGAAATCAATATTTTTTTTCTCTTTTCTTTTAAAAAATAGAGAGTAAGACAGTGTTTTTCTTTTCACAAAGTAAGAAAGCCACCCAATGCAAATTTACTATTTTATGGGCTTAATTTCCTATGGTTGCATCACCCCTTCATATAGGAGAATATCACGGAGGAGAAAGAGACAGGCTTTCAGTGCAGAGAGTAAAATGCAGAGATTGTATATATTTCAAAGAAAACATGGGCATACTTCTATTCTCATTTTTTCTTTTCAACTCAATACTCTGCTTCAAATCCCACCACCTTTTGTAGATATATAACATGCAGAGTGGGTTTTCTGAGCCTACCTTTTTCGAGCTCAAATTTGGCATAAAATCCTGAATTTTTCCTCTGCAAAGCTGCTCACTGGCCTTCCTGTAGAAAGGCTCATGTAGACTGTGTTTCCACTCCTGTAGAGTGAGATAATGCTCTTGTAGAGCCCGATAAGCTGAAGGGTTTCGAAATTGATAGAGAGCGTCTGTTTCAAGGTTTTAAAGGTGGTAGGTAAGTTGTTGCAGTCGAGAGCACGACAATGAAAATGAAACAAAGTTAATGAAGGCGTCGACTGCAGTGTACCTAAGCTTATGGTGTGTTATGCGGTGACGAGGTGAGGTGGCAGGAAGGGTAAGTTATCTTCATCTGAACCGTTGGTCCCTACTCCAGTGCCATTATGATACTTCATGCCACCTGCCTGCAATCACTTCTATCATTCCTATTATATGCTGCCACCACTACCTGTTTTGAGTTTTTCTTCCCAAGTTGACTAAACACACGTGGCAATTGCACCCACTAAACATTGTTTGAATTGACGAGGCTTGTTTGAATTGGACGAGGCTTGTTTGAACTAGACAAGGGTGGCTAGTTAGCTGGCCACCAATTTCGTTTAATCGTGACCATCTCAATGGTTCATGAAGTTTCTAAATCATATTCATGCAACAGAGTAACGAGTTTAGTCACTTACCTATTTTTCACTACCGTGCTTTGCATGCTCAAACTTTGGGACTATGTTCATGTATTGTTGCTGCTGTTGGCACTCATGGCTTCTAAACTTGGGACTTTGCTACCTCATGCTGATGATTTTCTAATCAGGAATGGCTCCTTGCGCATTGTATACACCTATGGTTGGACTGACCCTGCCTCTGGAGCTTGTTTTTTTAAGGGGATCAGCTGTTACAGGAATCTTGCAGGATTTCCTATAACAGCTTCTCCCTCCAAAATTTCTAGCTGAGGTTTGAGTAGGGACTGAAGAGATAACTGAGGAAGGTTCTGAAGGAAAATTAAAAGCAGTTGGTATGCACTAGGTAAGAAACAAGCTAAGGATGCTACTATTTTATTCTTCATTATTTTTTTTTTTAACAAAAGAAACTGAATTTCTGTGTTTTTTGTGTAGGGAAGAAATAAGCGAGTGGAAATGTAGTGGTGTAGGTATAGAATGGAGAGTTGGAGGGATGAATGGTGGAAGCGAGGTCCAGGAGGTTTTCACCCAGGGATCTTTTATTCTTTTTTCTATTTTTCTCTTTTTCTGTCATTTTTTCTTTCTTTTTTTTGTGTTTAGGGTGTGGGTGGAATGGAGGCAGGGACCTACTCCACTACTAACATTGTTTTACTCAGATTCTCAATGAATTCCTTCTTGGAGAGGGGCTTCTTGCAGATCTTCAACTGATGCCCACTGGCGAGCATGCGGATGACTTCTTCATCGATGGTCCGGATCAGAACTCAACCATTGTCATTGCACTTTTCTACTGTGTATGGTCCCAGCCATCTTGTCCTCAGGTTTCCCTTGAAATCTTATACCTTGAATCATACAGCAGCTCCCAATCTCCTTCCTGGAATTGTTTTTCTTTGAGGTGTCTATCATGCCATATTTTCCTTTGAAGTTGGACTACCTCTGAATGGAGAAGGGCCTGCAATATCTTTTCATCCAATCCATTTAGCTGAAGTAACCTTTTCTTTTGTGCATGGCTGAGATCTAGGTCCAGCTGAGTTGTCATCGTTAGTGTGTTATATTCAAATTCTATTGACAATGGCCTTCTTCCCATAGACCAACTCATAGGGTGTGAACCCTATGGTGGTTTTCCAGGTGGTGTTATAGGCCCAGGTGGCCTCAACTATTCAATCTGCCCAATCTTTTTTGTTTCTAGTCACTACCTTGGTAAAAATTCCTTCCAAAGCTCTATTAGTGACTTCTACCTGCCCATTTTCTTGTGGATGATAAGGGGTGGAAGCTTTGTGCTTAATTTTGTGATGTATGAGCAGGTCTTCAATCAGATTAGAGGTAAATTGACTCCCTTTATCTGTGACTAATTATCTTGGATAGCCAAACTTGTAGAAGATATTTTCTCTCAAAAAATCGGCTATTTTTTCTTTTGTTTCTGCCTTGATCACCCTTGTTTCTGCCCATTTTGTCAAGTAATCAATGCACACAATGATGTAAGATTTTTGTTTGGAAGGAGGGTTGACAGGACCCACAAATTCCATGCCCCACTTCTCAAATGGCTCGAAAGTCACTTGAGGTTGTAGGGGCATCTCATCCCTTGGAGTAGTTTTCCCTATCCTTTGACATCGATCACATTGGATGATATATCTCTTGACATCTTGATGAAGAGTGGGCCAATAGTAACCTGCTTGCAGAATTTTGAAGGCAATCCTCTTTGCTGCAAAATGGCCCCCACAGGGTCCATCATGATAGGTTAGGATAATGTCAAAAGCTTCCTCCTCCCTGACACATCGCCTCAAAATCTGATCTAGGCCAAGTTTGAAAAGGTTACCCCCAATCCAAGTGAATGGGGCACTTTTCCTCACGATCTTTATCTTCTCTTTTGAGGATAGGTGTGGCAGAAACTGTGTTGAAACCAAGTAATTTTCTATATCAACAAACCATGGAGAGAGTACTAAGATAGAAAATAGGTGTTCATCTGGCATTCGATCATCCACCATTCCTTCATCACCTGTAGGCAGATCTAGTCTAAATAGAAAACAGCGACAACATTTTCCTTACCCGGCTTATCAACAATGGTTAAATCAAATTGTTACAATAAAAGTAACCATCTAATAATATGAGCACTTACATCTGGTTTGTTCATTAAATACCTAATTACAACATGATCAATGTGTACAAATTTTTGATAGCCGGTGATGTAGTGTCTAAACTTATTTAGGGAATGGACTACAACTAGGAGCTCCTTTTCGGTTACAGTGTAGTTCAATTTTGCCTTGGACAAGTTTTTACTTACAAAATATATGGCGTAAGGCAGCTTCTCATCAATTTGCACTAAGGTTCTCCTATCACTTTGTTCGAGGCATTTGTATGAATGTGGAAAGGTAGGGCCTAGTTTGCACCTCTCAAAATTGGGGCAGTCACTAATTTACTTTTCAAGGTATCTAGAACCTCTTAATAGTTTTCAGTCCATATGAACTCAGCATCATTCACTAAAAGACCAAACAATGGAGAGGCTAGCTTACTGAAATCCTTAATGAATCTTCTATAATACTGTGCTAAGCCTAGGAAACTCCAAACATCTCTTACCTTTTGAGGAGGTGGGACCCTTTGGATGATGGCAATTTTGTTGGGATCCACCTGTAATCCTTGCTAAGAAATTGTATGACTTAGTACGGTCCCTTCAGTCATCGGGAATTCACATTTTTCAGGACTGAGTGACAGGTTAACTTCAATGCGCTTGCCTAAAACTTTTCCCAGGTTAGTCAAAGCTTCCTAGAAGTTAGAACCATAAGGGATAAAGTCATCCATATAGATTTCCACCGAATCATGAACCAGTTCAGTAAATATACTCAATACTACTCTCTAGAAAGTGCCAGGAGCATTGCACAACCCAAAAGGAAGGACCTGGTATGCAAAAGTACCCTAAGGACAAGTGAAAGTGGTCTTATCTTGGTCTTCCAGGCTGATTTGGATCTGGTTGTACCCGTTAAACCCATCTAGGAAGGAGAAGAACTTCTTCCCCGCCAAGACATCTAACACTTGATCTATGAAAGGAAAAGGAAAATGGTCCTTCTTGGTGGCCTTGTTTAGTTCTCGATAATAGACACTGATTCTCCACTTCCCATTTTTCTTTGGCACTAGCACCAAAGGAGAGACCCATTCGCTATCAGAGAAGGGGTAGATGAATCCTGCATCTAGTAACTTTTGTAGTTCTTTGACAATGTCCTTAAGGGCTGGATTCATCCTCCTTTGAGGTTGCCTAACTAGTTTGCAATCTTCCTTAATGTAAATGTGATGAGTACAGACTGAAGGGTGGACTCCCTTCATCTCCTTATAGCTCCAAGCAAAAGCATCTGAGTGGTTTCTCAATAAGCTACAGTATTCTTTCTCCTGAGAGGTGGATAGAGATGAGTTGATCTTCAAGGTTCTTTATGGGCCAAATTCCACATTCTTAACTCAAAGAGAGGTCATATCAGCCACACAGAGATCAACTAAAGGGTTGGCTTGGGTTTCTTCCACCAGCTCTTCTAATGGCAACACACTAGGGGGTGGATTATGAATCAAGTCTTCAATAAGATCATCCTCGGTTTGTGGGCCCCCCATTGTAGCTTCTACTGCACACAGTGGTGCAGAATAGACTTCATCCTCCTCCTCCTCCTTCAACCAGAGAGGTAAATCATGTACTAACAAAGCTTGGGTAGGAGGATATAGGACTAGCTGCTTGGACATATGCCCATTCTTGATTGTCATGTTCCCAACTCGAAAACTAAATGTAGGCATCTGCAGTAGCCAACCAAGGTCTTCCCAGGATGAGAGAATGCCGAGTGAGCTTTGTCTTTAGTTTGAGAACGAGGAAATTAGCAGGGCACTCCAAAGAATTGATCGATAGCATTACATCCTCCACAATCCCTTCAGGGGTCACGGTGGAGCGGTCTTCTAATTGCAGTACTGTTGTGGTCTTTCTCAGGGAGCCCTGAAGGTTGAGCTTGAGCATAGTGTCCCTAGTAATCACATTAATGGCAGACCCTAGATCAATTGGGGTACGGGGGATTATAGTGCCATTGATGTGGACATCGACTACAAGACTTCCAGGGTCATGATATTTCAGACAGATTACCTGCTCCAACATCAGGTCGAACAGTTGTCCTATGACATTGATAGTTGGGGCATCTCTCCTGCGCCTACCTGGGTGCCTGAAGCACTTCTTTTTTATCATTGTGTTGCATATAGGCACATCCTTTATGGCTTGGAGAAGTGGTATCTTTACACATAATTGTTTTAATTCTCCCAGAATTTTAGTTTCGTCTGGGGTTGGTTATGTGGATCCAGTTAATCTCTCAGGAAAGGGTGGAATGGCCTTTGGTCCACTTTCCTATTTTTCCTCATCCTCCTTAGGGGGAGGTTGGTTATCTGGGAGAACCTTCCTATATTGTAGGTTAACCTCTTGAATCTCCACAGCATAGGTCGGGAATGAGGTTTCTCCACTATATACATGTTGGGCTTGTTTGTTATTTGGGTTTGGGTTCGGTTGAGTAGGTATTTGAGGTTGCCTTGGTGGAGTAGGAGGAAATGGTTGTGGTTGAGCAGGTGGTGGAGGAAAAATAGTGGGAGGAGAGTTGTACTTGGGCCTCCACCCCTGATGAGGTGCATTCCACTGAGGTTGTGTCTGAGCATAAGAGTGAAACGAATGAGCAACTGGTTGAGCATGGTATTGAGATGGATATGACCAAGAAAGGATGCGTAGGGGACCCCAAGAATGAATGCAAGTGGCTTGATTGGGGTTTTAATAGGTTTGGGATGTCCCTTGCATTACCTGTTGGTAAGGTTTGGGCCCATGTAGCCTCCTTTGGTTCATGAAATAGAGTGGTTCAGTGACTCCTTCGGCTCCCTGATATGCAACTTTAAGTCCAAGCAAGGAATGGAACTAATTCATAGAATGTTCTTCTTCATAGAATGAACACACTTCTATAGAGTTCAATGGACATTTGATCCTAGGGTGCCTTCTAGTGCACCTAGGACAAAAGATGGCCAAAGCCCTCTCGGATTCCTCTTGTTTCCCTTTGATATGCAAGGTATCCATTTGCATGGCAAGAGTGTGCCTCATCTCGCTCTTGAAATCTTCTAGCTGATTCTCAAATTCACTTCTAAGAGATGAACTGGATGAGGATGTACTGGCTAAAGGTTGAATTCCCCTACCTCTCTTTCTGGTTGACCTAGAATGGTTTCTAAACACAGTCTTTATGTCATCATAAGGTAGTTGGTAGATGTCTCCCTTAGCTAGCAAATGGAGGGTATCTAGAAGGTCTTTAGTGACTCCTCTGAGTAGGACCAACTTTAGAGATTTGGGGTCAAGTGTGCACTTGGCCCTTTTATAACTGTCACACGGAATGAGTTATATTTGCGGACAAATCCAACCTTCCTAGGAGTCTAAGACTCTCTAATGACAAACAAACCAAACAAGAGCTATCCTTCTCTAGATACACATCATTCTACGAGAATTCAAATGTTTTCGATCTTACCTTAGGTCCCGCGCTTGTTGTAGCAGTCCAGCCTTGCTGATCCAGATGAGCTCCTCCTTCACTTTCAGACCTGCATACACTAACAAAGCAAACGATTACATAGCATCTGAATATTCATCATAAAACAAAGCATATCTATCATATTGACCAAGGAATACATGAAATAATTCATTAACAAATCATTGAGAAGAATGGACTTATTTGTATTAAATAATCAAAGGAACCATTAAAACCTGAGCCTTGGTGTTGTGCAAGCTCCTTCCAGGGTCCGGCAAGAGATTTCCTCTACTTTGACAAGCTCACCCACTCCCACTATGGCAACAAGGAAGGATAGTGATCTCTCCTCACAAGTCAACAAATGGAAGTCCTAATTCCAACAACATTTACCCTATAGAATGTTCAGCTTTCAACCTCCTTTCCTTTGGTCCAATGCTTGTATTTATAGCATTCTAGAAGAGGTTATTCAGTTCCAACATCAATGGGATACTCCCTCTTTTGGATGGGGTAGCTCCTCTCTTGATGGGATAAGCTCCTCTATCATAGTGGTGCATGAACCATCTGGAGGCGCTCAATACACGTCAAAAACTCTTCTAGAAGGCTCTAGAAGTGACCACAAGTAACTTTTTAAAGATGAAACTTGCGCCTTTTGACCTTTACAGGGGTACGCACCCAAGCTTTAGCATACAGAGCGTATAAATACGCAGGTACAATGTATTTGGGATGCGTACACGCAGGCAAGGTAGAGAGAACCTGCGTACCCAGAGATAAACATGTTTTCAAGTGACTTTCTCTCTTTTGAAGTTTTGACATGAAGAGCAGAGGTATGGGGCTTTGACAAAGAGGACAATATGGCTATTGATGGGGCCATATAACTGCAGATAGTAAAGGCAAAATTCAGTGTAACACCTCCATTAGGGATAGTGCACTGCAATGCATACAACCTTTTGGGTGTGTGTAATGCAGTGCACCTTTTGATACTGAAAGGATGCACTGATCCACAGTTTGAAAAATGAAACACTAGGGGCCTCAAAAACTCAAAATTTTGATTAAAACTGAAAATAAAAGGAATGAAATGAAGGAGAATAAAGATAGCTCCTACCTGGTTCAGACTGCACGAGAAATAGTCCACTCAATTCGTTGTAATCAGCTAGTGAACTTTGAGGTAGAAACTACTCCAGAGCACCAAAATCAAAGGGTAAAAGTGAAATGGTAAAAATGAATGGTAAAACTTGTTTTTATGTTTATTTCTTGCACATTAATCAACTAAACATTAGTTTTATTCATTTTTATCCATGTACCAGGTATTTTTAATCTATTTTGATGGTGTTTTGAGTAGCTTTAACAACTAAAATGTAGAATCTTATGTGCTCAAATGTAAATTGAACATCTTTGACCACAAAGAAAACTTTTATCTCTTTTTCGAGCTTTGTTAAAAATGAAAAAGGAACCCCCTTGGAGTCCTCTTTAAGCTCTTTTCAGACTCTCTAAATGTGAAAATATTGTCGAGCGCGTGTCTTTTCCAGCTCATTAAAGGATTGGAAACGATACCTATCTTGTATTATTTTACGCATTTTAGAACTTAAGAGATTAACTTACAAAAAAGAACTTGTGGAGTTTCCTTTTCGTTCCTTTTCAAACTCCCTAGACATGAAAAGGAACGAGTAATATTTGTCGTTAAACTCATTAAAAACATCAAACAATGACAAACTTGTCCATCTAGACAAGATCGAGTTTCACCTTTGCTAGACTCGTTAAAGAATTAAATAGCGATGGATTCAATCGAAGGGTGAAATTATACAACAAGCATATGTTATCCTCCTCAATCTTGACAAAAATAGAGAGGTATTGGTCAACAATGACTGGGGAAAATTGGAAAAAGGGGAAAACACTTTATGGTAGCAAGTCACTCTTGAACATGACACTTTCACCTCATCATCGTGACTATGTGGGTTGCGTCATTTAGCTTGATGTTTATCACACTGTTGGTCTATCATACCATCCATTACGTTTTTTTGGGTCAATGCTACCAATTCATCCTAGTGTTACCGACATGTTCAAGAGAAGTCATTCAGTTCAAACTTCATCCTTTGCAATACCGTAAACCTTCATTTTCATGACCGCCATTCCTAAACCTTATGTCCTCAGCGATTCTCATCTCCAAAATCATTTACCTCCTTTCATGTCATTGGTGTCGGATACATCAAGTCCCTCCTGCAATGAGTCACTTCTTGTCGACATCAGCACATCATCCAAGAATTTGACTTAGAAATACCCCTTTAGTACCATGAGGCTTGCATACATCAATGGCAAGTTTCTCGCTTCCGGTGATAGGTTGACATAACTGGCCTTCGACCAAAAGATTTTGTATTGTGTTCGACTTCAAATCATTTATTCACACCATGCAAAATGTACTTTTGTTCCTTGAGATTCGTTATCTTTATCGGTGATTCCTCTCACGTTTGTTAACGACTTCATCATTGGTTGGTAATCAGATGATTTCTTCCCATGTTTGACCTCAGAACATCTATTCACGTGGTTAGACTTGTACTTGAGTGAAATATTGAATGGGATTGAAGACCCGAGATCTAGTTTCATCCATCTCGGTTGTGATATGTTCAGGAGTACCAAATCACATGTACAATGGCCTTACATTCATGGTCATCCATTCATGGGTTTATATCTATAGACGACTATATTTGTACATGTAATGAAAGTTTATAAGTTGAGCATGGGTATGCCTTCCCTTAGCTAGTTCTAGAGAAAAAATCAAATAATCATGATATATGTATTGTAATTGATGCAGGTCACCTTCCGCTTCGAAACCTTCTCTCCACATGATAAAGAATTTCATTCGACATACATATTTACGACTTCCTGCTTTAGGGGGCAACTATTACAGATCTAGTTGGGCACATCAACCCCAACCTACAGATTAGTACTATTAGGGCCCATCAAACCCTAATTCAGTTGTTACATTCCCTAAAGAAATCAACCATAAAAATGCTTAGCTTCCCAAGGCATTTCATGACCAAAATCATCTAGAAACTGCCTCTAAGAAGATCAGTGCAGGTAGGCCTTCATTAGGGTTCGCTGCAATGCAAACCATACATTGAGAAGGTGCTATGCAGCACACTTGGTCCCTCTTTGGCCTGCGCTGGGTGAATTTGAGCAAATTTCCATTGGGGTTTGAAAGATTCCTTATCCATTGGATGCCTCTAGAATTTTTTCAAACCTATCTACTCCTTTGAGCTCATATTTGGATGAGGAAGGGAGTTAAGGAACATCAATCCCTTATCCCTTCCTCCATGGAAATAAAATCTAAGTTTGGGAGGGCATTCATTATCACCATTTATGGCATAAATTCCTTCATTCACCTATAAAAATACCACTCATCTAAGTGATTAGGGAAGGGTAATTATTGAATTATAAGGAGATGTTGTTAGTATGAGACTTGGGTTGATTTCAAGTATTGTAATGATGTCAAAATGTTTTGCTTGTTATGAGGAGAGGATAAGATTAAACTAGAGGAGTGATGTTGAATCGAGCAATGGGTTGTAACTCTTCCTTTTACTAATAAAGTGTTCAAATATTTTTCCATATGCTTGTGTTATTAATTTATGCTTTCATATGTATATCATGTACTTGATTCCATGCTATGTTTAATCAATAGATCATTATCATATGCTTTTATTGGTTTTTGTCTTCTGTTTGTGTGCAGGTATTCTTCAAGTCGATTAAGTACAGAGAGGATTGAAAGAATTTTTCAAGGGAGATAAGGAGCAATCGGAGGCTACAGGTAGGCTTCTTTTCCTCTTATTTAATCTATTGATCATAGGAAAAGTAGAGAACCCTTTAAACTGTTGTTCTAGACTTAGCTACTAGTCTATGGGTTTAAGTGTTTATCCATAGACACTAAAACTTCCCAAAACACAATTAAAAAGGAAATTGAAGGCTGGTTGGATAGAAGGATTCACGTATTCGTGGCGCAGGAGAACAAGAATCCGTGATTGTTAAAAGAAGAGTGGTTATATTGCTACCTATACACAAAGATCCATGAAATATTCTTCACGTATTTCCCTACTAGGTTTTACGAGTGGATTATGAAGTTAGTGGATAGCCAAGGAAGGAGGAAACTCGACGGTCCTATTGTGTGGATCCCAGAGTTGGTGTGCAGGTTGGAAGCATCTGAAGATGAGATTATGCTCGTCATTGATCATTGGCTCAATCGAATTATAGGAGGATTCATTATTGAGTTCACGGTCGACACTTCAGTCAGCTATAGCAAGGTAGAGTGTATGTAAAGTCTCTGAATAATTGGACTAAAGTGTTTTTGCGTGAAAAGAGGGTTATGCAATTACCTTGATGTTCAGATTTATGCGAAGTGGAAAAAACTACAGGGATGAAGGAAGTAAGGGACCAAAAAATAGCCTTGTGATTTGACCTCCGCGAGGGGACGGGGAAGAGCTCGCGAAGGTATCTCTGCAAAGTGTGATCCATTTGATAAGGCAAAGAATCCCACAAATACCACCCCCACCCACACCACCACCCGCGTCACCACCATCACCTCCATCTTTGCACGTACCACATCAGCCACCACCACGATTCAATATGGCAGGCACAATAAACTTGAATGTGTTGAAGGGATTGGGAAATAAGGATCTGGACCAATTTTGGTTCGTGGTAAGGTCTGTATGGGAAGTGTTAGCCTCCTATACCAATAGGTTTCATCTTTCATGATTGTCTTGATTGAACTATGGAATATGTTCAAACCTTCTTTCTTGAGCAAAGGTGTTCCATATCTTGAAAAACCAAAAAAATTCAAAAAAGTTTAAAAAAAATGTAAGGAAGGGTGTACCCTTAAAAGAAAAATCAAAGGTAAGAAAAATAAAGTGGTTCAAAAAAAAAAAAAAAAGGAAGTGAAAGAAATGAACACCAAGCAAAAAACAGACCAAGGAAAGTGTGCAAATCCAAATGCCACTACTACTTCATTTTTGTTATAAAACAATTGTGTGCAGCTTGTCCAACCTTTACCACAATTCATGAATAAGTCAAACTGTTTAAACTTGGCTTACTAATATTTCAATTTCATGTTGTAGATTAGAGAATAAATATCTGACCAAACAGTTTAATCTTGGCAGATAAGTAGATAGTTAGAGTTAATAAAAGGTGCTCAACAGTTTAATCTGAGCCCTTGGATGTAATAAGGGTAGAATTAGATAAATTTTCCTTGTAAAAAGAAAAAATGTTGATGAGGGTTTGCAAGTCTAAATGAACCCTAATAAAGAAGATAAAATGGTAGTATTAAGTAGACAGGGTAGCTAGATGGTGCTGCAAAGTGTTATCTGATGAATGATGCTGCTACATGTTTTTGATCCTTTACTTTCATCAC
>APFE031524862.1:0-19785 GCA_000404065.3 Pinus taeda
TGCCTTTGATGTGCAAGAAGGCAAGATGATAATGAGCCATTTTACCCCTACGGTGCAGCAACCTCAAACAGCTGCTGATTATATAAGGACAAACTTGGAATTCCTTGCAAAAGAAATCCACCCCATGGACCAGATCGAGCTCCACAAGCAGACGGGTGAGATGGTCTATGCCACCCTGGCAGACAAGACCTTGGTAAATTATAGGCTGCAAAACAGTTTGAATAACACTGCAGCTCAACTTGAGTTGGAAAGGGCATCCTCTCAAGCCAAGGACAACAGAATCAAGGCACTAGAAGAAATCATCATAGAGTTTGGTCATGATCCCAATGATGTTAAGGCCATACAGGAGGTCCTTAAACTAAGGGATGCAGATGTAGCTGCAATTAAGAAGAAGATGAAAATCCCACCAACCCTACATCCACAAACAGATGAAGTAGCCCAACAGAGACGAGAAAGGGATATCACTGCACTGTTGATGAATTTATATAAGGAACTGGTTGACACCCAGCAAAAGCTGCAGGATACAGAGACTACCCTGGAAGCAACTATACAGAGGGGAGAACAAGGGCAGTCTTCCAAGCCACCCACAGAGGCAATAGATCTCGAGGAGACCCCTAAAGAGAACATCCCTCCAAAGCAAAAGGAATAAAAAATAGCTCCAGCCACAACAGAAACAGCTACTACAGCGCCACCAACTGAGCAGGCCGAGAGCCTGGATATGCAAAAACTAAGGCAAGAACTTCAGGTGCTAGAGGCTCAAATGAATGAGCTAAATAAGGCCAAGGAAAGCTTAGCAAAGATAGAAGAGAAATATGATAAGTCTAAGCAAAATGTGGCTGAGAGGGAGAGGGAAGTAAAAGCCCTAAGAAAGACAAATTGCAGAGCTGAGAAAAGCAGCTCAATTTTGAGAAAGTAACAGCAGAGATCAAGCAAGTGATTTGGACTGCCATTGGACAATCAATCACTAACCAGTGGGAGTACATTGATGCTATATATGAACAAATAGGACTCATTGGCAGGGCAAAGAAAGAATGCACAGAGCAAGAAACGCCCTTGGCAACATGGCAGACCTTGCCCCCAGAATGATTGAGGTCCTAAATTACAGGACTGGTTCTCAGCTGATAAAGATGGGAATTGCTAATAGAACTGAAACCATCTCCCTAATCAAAAGAACCACAACAATGAAGAACCTAATTCAGACACTGGACAGGAAAATCCATGATATACAGGCAGATATCTATAAGTTCCAGAATAGGTTCACAGCCCTGCAGGACAAAGGGCTTCCCAGCTTGGAAGAATCAGGGAGTCTGCTCTCACATGAGAAATACATCAAAAGGGTGAGCACTTTTGCAGCAATTCAAATTGCTGATGCACTTGGGTCATCTTCAGCAGGCCCATTAACAGGACAGGCTCTTTTTGATAAGTTAGATAAATTGTTTTTTATTAAAAATGAAGTAGCACATCTATTTGATGAGCCTCCTCATTTCTATAAATACACAGAAGCTGATGAGACCTTAGGGTCAATTTTGAGGCATCAGCTTCCCCCTGTAGACACATGGCAGGACTTAATAAAGCTACTTTTGAATCAAAGTTGAGGAATTAAATCCTTTTTTCAGCAATACAGTCCACATTACATCTACAGGTGGACAAAGCCATGACAGCAAGCATAAAGACGCTGAGCCAACTCAGCACAGGTACCCGGCAACAACAGCAATATCAGCAGGTACAGGTGGCAGGGCCAAGAAGATATAAAAGATCAGAGTGATAAAGCACTTTAAATGCTACATTGATGATAAAACCGCGCAAATAACTCCGCAGTGCCCAAAGGTCAAAAATCTATCCTGACAGGAGTTAAAGGCTTTTAAGAGGAATTTATGTTTACATTTACTTCTCATCTACTCTCCTTTACAAATGGAAGAGATATTTTCCTCTCAGATGACTCCATTCTTGAGATATTTTTGTATGTAACCTCTATATATTCCCTTTCGCGTTTGTTTAGAGGGGTTGGACTCCGGATGTAAGAAATTCTCCTGATATCTTCTCTGTTATTCTGATATTGTAATTTCTCAGACAGTTAATACAAAAGACAGTGGGATTTCTTCAAAGATGTTTGTCTCTTGACCTCCTGATGGTGTGTGGCTCAAAGTTGAAGGATTCCTGTGTATTTCATGGCTCAATAAGTTTTCCTCATGGCTCTTTATTTCACCTGTGATCATTGTTATTTCATATGTTTCCATGTCTTTCTGTACACTTGACAATCTAGGTAGTAAAGAGAAAGAATAGTCTCAGGATTTAGTCATTGGCTGCCCTGAACTCAATCTAAACTATCTTATATGTTTTCTTCTGATACAGTATTTAAAGAGTAATTCTTCGCTGCTACCTTTAATACTATGTCATCACAGTATGTTGTTGTTGTAGGAATTCAAGCAATTGCTCCTAAATAACAAGCCTCTTTGTAATATTCAGCTTAAGTAAAGAATTCTTAACTGCTCTTTGCTAGTTGTTGTCACCTCGTTCTCACTATTTACAGTTTGTTTCATGGAATGCACACAGGCCCTATAGCTTTTCCCCTCACCAACATCAAAGAACCCAAGGAAAAACAATCCCAGACCCCATTGCCCAATGGATTAACTTACCTGCTGATATACTTTAAGGAAATCAGAAGCATCCTCCCAACCAAACACAAAAACAACCAAAAGATTGACTCCATAACTAGCCTAAAACCTTCACTGAAAGCAGTGACACAACCTTATAGAGAGAGCCCTCTTTGACTGCAGCTAGGCTAGAAGCTGCAGCCCAAAGATTGGTTAGTGGTTACCTCGGCCGTATCCTCTTAGGAGTCAAAGAGGACAACCTGGGTGTTAACACTACCATAGACTTTATAGCTAGGAAACTTTCTATGAATTGAGGGTTTGGCCCCACAAAACCTTCCTCTGACATTGTCTTCCAAGGATAGACTCTCCTAATTTTAGGATTAGTTTCCACCAACTCTCCTTCTCCTAATTTGAGCTTTGATCTAGTGAGCATTCACAACTAAACCAACACAAGCTTGTCTAACCTTATAGCCTAAAGCTCTGATACCACTTGATCTGATAGTCACCCTATGAGTGATCTTAGTTAATAATTTATTAAATGAAGGTATTACAGACTCATATGTTGCTGAGTGTTCTGTGTTATTGAAGCAACAGATCGATCAGATTGCCAATACACAGACAATTGAATGGAAAGACAATAGAGAAATATAGTAAGCAAATACAAGAACACAAGAACTTAATAAGGAGTTCACCCTATTATCTAAGGCTACATCTCTAATCCAACTTCAGTGGTAGCCTTATTTTATTGTGTTTAAAGCAGAGAATTACAATGTAGGAGCTCAATATGAGTCACCTGAAATAGATTTTCTTGGCAGGGTGATTCTTGGATTCCCCAAGCCTCTGGAGTGCACAGACCCATTTGCCTACCAGCTCTGTGACCTTCTGTTCTATAGTGGAAAGAGCCCAATGTGGTGCTCAGTCCGGACAGATCCTCTCTAGGATGGCTTGAATCCCTCAAGCTCTCTGGTGCTCGACGTTGCCTTTCATTAGCTCGGCCCTCTGTCCTCTTCTACTTTTTCTTCATTGTCTTCTTCTTTGGTTTCTGTCTCTCTGAGTTCAATCCTCCCCTCCAGGTACTCTAACTGACTAACTTCCCTTGTGTATTCTGTCTCTCTGTTCATGGCTTTTAGCAATTCGTCTCCAAGACCATTCAATTCCTTTTCCCTTCTGTCAATTCACCTTCCGCAACTGCGCTTGGAGTTCCCTGTTTGGCGTCATCATCAATGCTTAGGGAGTGGCCACATGTCCTCCTCTAAACGGCGCCAACCTACTTCGTTGGTTCGTTTCTTCAGTTACGTCATGGATGAAGTCTTTCCTCCACTGTGGCGATCAAATGAACTCCAAATCTTTCTAAAATGTGGTGCATTCCCTTATCGATTCTGCTTCCTCCCTCGGGCACAATCTCAACCATCCGATCTGGGTCCCCCAGATCCAGCGCCATATGCGTGATTGACTTGATCGACCTTTAGCGCGTGATCAACGATGATTTTATCTCACCTCTGCTTGCCATGCATCGATCGATCAATGGAATTTCTCTGCTCTCGTCTGAAACCTCTTATTATTTGAGGGCACCCTAATCAAAACCATCGGTTTCCAGACCGTGGGTCCCACCTCTATACTTTTAGTGTTTTTCCTTTCCGCCTGTGATTCTCTAGCTTCCCATGCATCCACGTGCTCGGGCTTCCTCCTTCACGACCTTGTTCTCCCAGTGTAGCACGGCTAATCGCGCATAAAAAACCACCTCCTTTTCCTGATCCGGGGCTCCCAAGGGCTACTTTGACCTCCCACACAGTCTCCATGGGCCTAAGTTAGCACGCTTTGACCTAGGTCCTCATCATTCCACGCTAGCTACCATTGCCACTCATTCAGGGTGTTTTTTATCGTTGTTTTGGATTCTTTAGAGATTTGTTTTGACCTGATACAGTCATGGTTCTTTGACAGCCTTCTATGGATCCAATTTGGATCATCCTCTTCCTCTAGCATATGATCTTGCTCTACCTTGACCTTAACCAAAGGAAACTTGTGTCTTGAAGGCATGCTCCAATGAGGAGCTTGTTGCTCTATTCAGTCTATGTTCATGAGAAATAAGTGATGCATGAAGCTCATCCACTGAGAACTGTGAGAGATCCTTTGTCTCTTCTATGGCCACAACAATGGCATCAAACCTTGCTGGCAAACTTCTCAAAAATTTGTTAATTATTCTTCTTTCTTCAAGTGTCTCACCATGAGCCCTGATTTGAGTAACCAAACCAATTACATGTGTAAAAAATGAGTCTACATTCTCAAACTCTTTCATACAACGTGTTTCAAAATATCTTCTCAACATTTGTAGTTTTGTTGTCTTGACTTTTTCCATGCCTTGGTAGGCTATCTGGAATGTCTCATGCTTGCTTGGACTTCATTGTTGCTGAAATCCTTGCGAAAATACTTTCATGAACTGCTTGGAAAATATAGAACAAGTCTTTTGAATCCCTCTTCCTGTTGTCCCTTAACAAATCTCTTTCTCCTTGAGACAAAGCATTATATGTTGTTGCATCTGCTAGTTCTGGAAAACCATTCTCCACGAAATCCCAAATGTCTTGAGACAAGAATAGGGCCTTCATTGTAATAGTCCAATAATCATAATTTTTTCCATTAAATTGAGATATCTGAGGATTAGTCAAGATTGTGCTTGATGTTGTCATTTCTAAGTGTAAAAAAAATTCTACCTGCTGGTAAATTCACTCTAAAGGGAAAAACAATCTGCCCTCAAAACAATTTCGTAAAAAAAACAGTTTTACACTAACAGAATTTAGCCCGCTCTAATACCATGTCAGAAAAATATTTTACGAGGGAAAAGGAACTCAAAAATCGGTTGCGGTAAAGTAGGCAATGTCAACTTCAGTAGCGGAAAGGTAAATCTTAGGTTACAATGAGAATATCGTAACCACACAGGGACATAATTAAAACATAGAGTTCACCCAGGACAAAATAGAGTAAAATAAAAGAGGCTGCAGAGATTTCCTTGTGTAAAATTATAACCATAACGCAACTAACCAAACTTTATATTATATGTCAAAACATAAAGAAATTGCATTCGCGTGATAAAGGGAGACTACAGATCCATGTGAAAAGCACAACAAACTTACTGTGATTTACGCATTACTCGGTTGCGGAGTAAACTTCTGTAAAACTCCATAAAACTAGTTTTCATGGACCCACTGAAATTTCCTCCATGATTTTCTCCTCACTACCTCAAAGATTCTTGCTCCCTAACTTGCCCAACATTACAAATGATTTTTACTTGCATATTTATCCCAACATATGAATTTCAGATTAATTACATGACAGACAAAATATTTAATATGCAACATGGGCAATTTTACATAGTAAATGATTTTCTGAACTTGTAGGTGCTGTGGAGTGTGGGCAACAACCGCAGAATGAATGTTTTCCCATATCTATTTATTAAAATTCATTAAATGCTTTAACTTCTGTGATGGGTTGCGAAATGGTCCGCTCTGAACTTCTATTTTGACTCTTGTCCTTCTGCCTACAAACAAAATCACAACCGTGTAGAGGTTGACTGGGCAAACATGATGGTTCCTAGTGTGTTTAAGGCGGTGGTTAGCATTAATATTCCAACATGGACATCTTTATCTCGATTTTTGATTCGTGGCGGCCAATTATTTGACAGCGGGGGCATCTTTATCTCGATTTCTAATTCGTCGTCAAAGATTCGATAATCATATGGACATCGATGCAGTCAATTATTTGACCGCTCTTATGTCCATCTAATTGTTGAATATTTCTTGAATTGGCAATAGAGATAAGCTCAGAGGCTAGCAAAGAGAAAAAAATCACCCTGAGCTTATCTCAATTATTGATTCGCCAAAGATTTGGAAATCAGAAAAACATAGACACAATCTTAAATTTAGTGAAACCCAGATAGAAAAATAGTGTGTCTTTCACCTTAACCTCCATGATCACCATCCTTACAGCGAGGTGATGACTCTTCCAGTTCCACAGGTTGCATCAATCACCTTTTAACAAATTGAAAAAAAAAAATTGTTGCAACGCTTCAACCTTCCTCTCACTACAGTCATCAATCATGCATTCAGACGTAGCATATTCCTTAGAGCATCAATCACAGTCATAGATAAATGAAAAAAAAAAAAATTAAATTCAACCCGGTTTATTTAATTATTTTTTTATTAAATAAATTAAACAATAATATTTATTTATAATTATTATTTTTTAAAATTAATATATAAATAAATAATAATATATATTTATATTTATCAACAAAATAAATACATTTCATGTATTTAATTTTTAGAATATTATTCGATAAATTTAAAATGTCTATACATGATTGATAGAAGTTAAATGACACGACAAATTATTTTTTTAATATAATAGTTAAGTTTTTATTGTTACTTGTAATTTTAATAAGATTGAATTTTTTTAATTAATATATGGTTGCCATATATATAATTTGGGTTGCCAAGGAAAAGAGTTGCATCAACCTCCTATCTATAAATTTTTCAATAATGTTGCACTGTGATGTCACAAATTTATGATATAGAAATTTCACATTATTATTTAAAATATAATATTTTTATAAAGAGTATGTAATATGGTTTATCAAATTTTATTAATATTATCAAAGTTTAAGTCTCTAATGGGGTGACAACTAGAATGAATATTTGGCACAAGTGCGGTCTTCAGGTTCACTCTTTCTCCATGTGGTTTTTAATGGTGGTTAGTAAATGTTGTCTTTACAATCCTTTCATGCATGCAATGATCTCTCCAGCGACTCCATTAGTCAAATCCATGGGCAAGTGTTCATCCCTCTCCAATTTGGAATTTCGGGCAATGAATTTATGGCGAGTGGAGAATTGTACAGCGAGAGCCAGGATCCATGGAGACTCCCCAGCGCCATGGCCTTAGATGAGAGGCGACGTGGAAGCTTGGTCTGCCTTGGTTCATTTTGTATTCAGTCTTTAATCTTGCACTTGGGATCTAGGAACCTCTATGGATGACATTTTGTTTCGGCTCCCTACCTCTATTTAGGTTTCCTGCCATCGACATTCAAGAAGTTGGAGGTTCTTGAAACTCCCCTCCATCGTGTGGGAAAATATATCTATGGTCTTATTTCTATTCAATATATTTTCTTCTAGTGTTGGGAAAAACTCTCAGTTGTCATTTGATTGTGTATGCCCCACAAACAGATTTGAGCTAGAAGTTACCTCTCGCTTTTATTCATGTCGAGGTTGGGTTACACAGATCTCTGGTCAAAATTTTGTTTTTTTTGGAAGCCCACTCATGGTGGTCCTCACCGTGTGTGCTCATTCAACCTTCTGGGGAAGTGTCTTTTGTTTTTTAGAGGTTTTAGTTTAGCGAGCTATGTATGCCCTGGGTAGGCCTTTAGTCAGGGAGAAATATCACCCATCATGGGTTTCTGTGTGCGGTGTATAGGTTTGGGTGTGTGTCTTTCCTATGTATTTATAACCTAGTCCTATTATTTGTCACCTTTCTTGTAGGTTCTTGGAATTTTTCTTTTCGTCTCAACCAATCATCCGCTCGTTTGTATATGTTAAGCTCGCCATGCCTCGCCAGTGGGGCCGACCTCATCGTGGTGGAGGTCAGCGTGTTCACATGGGGTGTCCTGCATCAACACACAACTCATCGTTTGGGCACTCGAACAGTCAGGAAACCATAGATGTAGTGGCTCTATCTCCAGCTCATTCTCCAGGTCACATAGTGGTCCCTCCCGCCATGGAGTCCATAGCTGAGAAACTCCACAATATCCAAATCAACATGGACACTCTCAGGGACACCAGGTATGAGGATCGTAATAAAATTGTGGCTTACATTAATGATATCTAATACAGTCATAATGAAATTCTAGAATAGCTTGATAGCCTTCATCAAAGCCATCGTCGCACAAATGACCACCTTCGTAGTCTAGAAGCACGGGTAGAACATATTGATTTCCGTATGCATGATAGTGTTGGATACTTTGCAGCTCCCCCTATACTCCCCCATCCTCCCCCTCCTTGATATGTTGCTATTAGTTTTGGTTTCCTTTTTTTCCCTAGTCAGTCATGGCTAAAATACCTATCAAGAATAAAGAAGGTAAAGTGTCCTTTATGGTATCCTCTAGTCCCCAATCTCAAAAACTTTGATCAAAATGAAAGAAAGGGGACTGTTGAGACATGTTTTGTAAGATCTATTTTCCTGAAAATCTAATGAAATCATTTTGAGCGACAAAAAAATATCATCAAAGTTTGAGGTTTTTTTGTAAGGTGATTAAGGATTAACACTTTTTATGATAATTTTGAAGAAGAAGGAAAGAAAAAATAGAAATATCTAATCATCTTAAAAATTGGTACGGTTGGTGTGGACCAAATCATGCCCTAATATCACCCTTTCTTAAATTTAATTACCTCACCATGGGGGAGGTCAGTGTGTTCACGTGGGGCATCTTGCATCAAGACACAACTCGTCGTTTGGGCACTCAGACAGTTGGAAATCACGGATGCAGTGGCTATATCTGTAGCTCATTCTCCAGGTCACATAGTGGCCCCTCCCACCATGGAGTCCATTGTTGAGAAACTCCACAATATCCCTTAGGGACCACAAGTATGAATATCGTAATGAAATTGTGGCTTACATTAATGATATCTAATACAGTCATAATGAAATTCTGGAATAGTATATAGCCTTCGTCGAAGCCATTGTCAAAAAAATGACCACCTTCGTAATCTAGAAGCACAGGCAAAACATATTGATTTCCACATGCATGATCGTGTTGGATACTTTGCAGCTCCCCCTGTACTCCCCCCTCCTTCCCCTCCTTGATATGTTTCTATGAGTTTTGGTTTCCTTTTTTTTTTTCCTTGTTGGTCATGGATAAAATTCCTATCGAGAATAAAGAATGTAAAGTGTCCTCTATGGTATCCTCTAGTCCCCAATCTCAAAAAATTTGGCTAGAATGAAATAAAGGGGACTATTCAAACATGTTTTATAAGATCTATTTTCCTAAAAATCTAATCAAAGAATTTTGAACGACAAAAAAAATATCATCAAAGTTTAATGGTTTTTTGTGAGGTGATTCAGGATTAACACTTTTCATGATAATCTTGAAGGAGAAGAAAAGAAAAAATAGAAAGATCTAATCATCTTAAAAATTGGTATATGGTTGGTGTGGCCCAAATCATGCCCCAATATCACCCATTCTTAAATTGAATTACCTCACTATGGGGGAGGTCAACATGTTCACATGGGGAATCCTACATCAAGACACAACTCGTCGTTTGGGCACTTGGACAGTCATGAAGCCATAGATGCAGTCGCTCTATCTCTAACTCATTCTCCAGGTCACACAGTGGCCCTCCCACCATGGAGTCCATAGCTGAGAAAACCACAATATCCAAATCAACATGGAAATTCTCAGGGACCGCAAGTATAAAGATCATAATGAAATTGTAGCTTACATGAATAATATCTAATACAGTCATAATGAAATTATAGAATAGTTGGACAACCTTCGTCAAAGCCATCGTTGCACAAATGACCACCATCGTAGTCTAGAAGCACGAGCAGAACATATTTATTTCCACATGATTGATCATGTTGGATACTTTGCATCTCCACCTATACTCCTCCCCCTCCTTGATATGTTGCTCTCAATTTTGGCTTCCTTTTCTTTCCTAGTCGGTCATGGCTAAAATTCCTATCGAGAATAAAGAACGTAAAGTGTCCTCTATGGTATCCTCTAGTCCCCAATCTCAAAAAGTTTGGTCGGAATGAAAGAAAGGGGACCGTTGAGACATGTTTTGTAAAATCTATTTTCCTGAAAATCTAATGAAAGCATTTTCAACAACAAAAAAATTATCTTCAAAGTTTAAGGGTTTTTTGTAAGGTGATTGAGGATTAACACTTTTCATGATAATTTGGAAGGAGAAGGAAAGAAAAAATAGAAAGATCTAATCATCTTAAAAATTGGTATGGTTGGTGTGGCCCAAATCATGCCCCAATATCACCCTTTCTTAAATTGAGTTACTACTGCAAATCACAAGCACACTAATAAACCCAAAAATAAATTAGAGAAAAAGATAAATTTGCTTTTTTGTTTCTCGAGGAAAAAAACTGTAATTTTTATTATGAGAAAACAAAATAAAAATTACATTATGTATACACATTGAGTGTGTATGCGATTTGGAGCTGAAGCATGTTTGGAACTAAGCAAACATCTGACAAAGAAGGAGTGGGTAATGAAACCCTATGCTCAATAAATCTCAAGGCCATAAAGCATAAAGATACAATAAAAATCAAGGCACATAATCTCGATAAGAAATATAGTTGGGCGCATAGGGCCACAGGAAAAAAATGAAACAAAGATAAATTTCAAGGCATGTCGGTCCTCACAAATCCCGAATAGGGAGCATAAAGAACAAGGCCCAATAGCTAGTCGACACATGGCAAGTCTAAAATACAAAAACTAGACCAAAGACCCACTCCAAAAGGCTAAGCAATAAGATGTCGCACTCATATCCCAGCCACTAAGTTGGCCTCAAAGGCCAGCAAAAGTCCACGACATAGACCTTGCAGCGAAAGCAGTGATTACGACCACAAGAAGAAAATAGGAATGTGATGAGATGAGTCAGTAGCACGACACACCCATGAGGACCACAGCATAATTTAGGCCAAAAACGACGACAACAACACTGTAGGAGCATGAGCAAAAGGAGACTGCCAAAAACCCAAATCTATTGCAGAGAAGCCCATTCCAATAGATGATGTTCAAATAACTAGCGAGAAGAGGCACGAAATAGAGTATTGAGCAGTAGAGGGCTGCCCAAAAACCATTCCTCGTCAACTTTTACATTGTGGTATGTGACAATGCAACTGAGAGAACACCAAGCATCAAACCTCGACATTAGAAGACTCACCCAACAACGCATGGTCAAAGAAGCTAGGGTTTAGCTACCCCATCCCCGCTCCCTCAACTCCTTCCAAAGATAAGTTTTCATTTAATAATAATATTGATAAATATTATTTAAATAGAGACAAATTTCATTTAATATAAAAAAACAAAACAAACAGTGTAATTGTGAATTTTATATGTAAAAATCAAAAATTGAATAAATCAAATTTTGATTTTAGACTTTTGTGATCCATACTGATTTTGATAATGTCTTTCAGATTAATTGCATTATAAGTTGTTGGTCGACATTTCGAACCATCTAATATGATTCATCCTCAAGACAAAAGTAACCTTTGTCCTAAAAGTAAACCATATTAAATGATAATAAACCACATTAAATGATTTGAAACATCAACCAACAACATATAATGTAATTAATCCAAAAAAATTATCAAAATTAAATCAAATTCTATAAAAATCTCTAAATAAAAATTAATTCAAGACTACATCCTCTGCATGGTACTCTTATAAAAATTCTCGTAACATAAATGACCATAGAATTCTCCACTCATAATAAAATTTTGCCCAACCTTTTATTTAGTATCCCCTTATTCATATGTCAATTTCACTCAAAATTATTCGTTATAATAATATAAACTTATTTAGTTGGTTCAAAGCAGAGTTCTTCAAATTTATCCATTATAATAATATAACTTATTTACATGGTTGAAAGTAGAGTTCTTGATTTTCAATTATGCCCCTCATTAAAAAAATTTAAAATTATTTATTTAAAGTATTAAAACAATATATCATAAATAAATTGAAAAGTTTAAACATGTCGAGTAATAATATAATTGAAAATTATAAATAAATGGAAAAGTTTCCACATGTTGAGTAATAATATAATTGACAATATTTTAGCATAAAACAAATTTGAGTAATGTATATTTTCTTATTAAAATAATTATCATTTATATTAGTATAATTAATTTAATATTAGTATACCTTATTTAATTTTGATTTAGAGGATCAAATTCTTTATTTTAATATTAGTATAATATATTTAATTTTGATTTAGAATTAATATTCTTATATTCATTTTTTTTTTTTAATAAAAAGTGAGTAATGGATTTATCATTTCTAATTAAAATGGATCTAGATTATTCCATATTAAGAATTAAGAATATTAATTTTAATTTTAATTTTTATATAATGTTATAGAGTGTTTAACATATAATTATATCTCTTTTATGTTAGAGAAAATGCGATAATTTAAAAATAAATGAGGAAAAATATTTATTTAATTGTGATTTTTGTTTATGAGTAAATGTAAATTTGTAGTAGTCTATACTACTTGTAATAATTTAAAAATAAATGAGGAAAAACATTTATTTATTTGTGATCTATGTTTATGAGTAAATGTAAAATTTAAGTAGATTTAATAGTTAAGAATAAATATTTCTTAAAAAAAATTTATAGCTTCAATTCTAGAAAGTTATAGACTAGGTACAATTCTTTAAACATTAGCAATCAAATGTTTAAGTGGAGATGAGAGTGCCTCATACAGTAATTTAGTATCTAGCTCAACTATTTGAAATTAAACTAATTGAATAACAAAGTACTAGATAGGGTGGGCCTAATGGTTAAGAGCATGTGTTTCCTCTTAAGAGGTTCAAAACAAGAGGGGTAGAGTATGTATTCCTTCTTAGACGTAGGAGTCAAATGGCTAGGTAAAGACGGGTCCCTTATCCCACAAACAAGAGAGTCTCATACACCAATTTAGTGTCTAATTTAATTGTGAGCTTAAAATTAGATGATAATAATAATAATAAAACTTTACATAATAATATTTTAATTTCTATCTATATTTGAAATTTGAAATTTAATTACTTTTATATTATAATTTTTATTGGATTACTAATTTATGATTTTATAATTATTATTTTTTTAATAATTTCCAACTATATTGAAATTTGACATTTAATTACTTTACATTAATTTTTATTTTTAAGTTAAATACTCTTTTATAATTTTAATTATTATTTTTTATTTTAAGTTAGATACTCTTTTATTATTTTAATTATTATTTTTAATTTTTTTTAATGGCCTCTATATATATATAAACTAAGAATATGAATACAAACCATTTTTACCATAAACATATATAAAATTATTTGTTGCATTTTTCTCCATAAAAGAAAATAAATTGTTGTTGAATATATCTATCAAATAAGAGGAGATTATTTGTTATTGAATTAAACATTTAATTGTAATTATTCAAATAAAGAGTGAATTTCCAATATATATATATGGGGCCCATTATGCCAGAAATTTTTAATTTAGAGACCAATTCTGCTAAGATAACTGCTTCAAACACATTACAATGTACACAATAAGCTACTTAATAAACTCATTCTCATGAATAAGTTGAAGTTTACACTCACACAGCGAATATGCAGGCAATAAATACTTGGTGAACGAGGGAACACTATCCTCATACACCATTTGGAAGGAAAAAACAACGCAAGATGAATACACAATCACTAGAAAAACATATTCTACGGTCTTTTGAGTTTCCTCAACTCAAAAAACCTAAAGAACCTGAGGATTTTTTCACCATTGGAAGACAAAGAAGCAGAAGGGTAGAGGATTTCGCTACGAATCTCTGCTTAGAAATGGCATAGCAATTCTCTGTACACCATAGATTCTTGGACATCCTTAAAATATCTACCATTATTGTCCTCGATAAGTAGAATCTATATGACCAAGTTTCGAAAATGTTCACACGATTTTCCCAGGTTGCGGCAACCGCCCTGGATTTCGCGATCCGAAAGCTTGACGTTGGTTTTCAGCTTCTCAAATATTCGAGCGTCACGAGAAGCAGCTTCGACACCTGAAGGCTTGGGTTTCTTGGGTTTGGGCCTAACCCTAGAATTCCGCAGAATGCCGGTGGACTAGCATAGCCGACCTACATGATATCTCCATGGCCTTTTCTTGGATCTTAAATTTCCATTGTTCCATACCCGCCCACTGGGATCCTGATGAGGGCTTGCGAGAAGTTTGTCATATTGTAGAGGGGTGAAGGCTTCATCTTCGCCATATGAATCAGGCCACTGACGCTTAATATACGATGTATTTGGGCAAGTTACGAGCCGTTTGAAAGAAAACCAGCCCTTCTCCCTGAACAGCTTTAAGTTCTTTTTCCTCATTCGTGTGACTCTGCCTCTACTTTTAATATGGACGACTTTTATGGAAATTTTAGCGATCATTCACATACGGGAAGAAATCGCAGGTATTTCGAAACTTGGTTGACGCCTTTTCTTTTCAATGGTGGCCGACGCTTTACATTCCTAGGCGTAGCTCAAAAGCTTTACAGATGTAGATGCCTGTGCTTAGCATCTGTAAAGAGGGGGGGCCTTCGTCTTTGGAATGGGGTAGTGTGTGTTGAAAAATTAAACCCTGAGCAGTGGGTACCACTGAAACCGGGCCACACCGTGTGCTGCGTCAATCGAGGATGGGCCATCACTTGTCCCACTGCATACACAGTCATCCGATCATGGGCCATCACTGGTCCACCTGCGTACACCGTCAACGTTCAAACTTCTACCACGTGTCACTAGCATGCTTACGGTGTTAACACCTACCACATCATTGAACGGATGCCACAAAAGTGGTACAAGTCTGCCATATAAACTCTCACAATCAGCCACATCAGCTATACAGTCTGTCGCATCGCACTTTTAATGCTACCACATGGCAGCCCAGTCAACCTTTTTGCTTGTTTCATGCCACGTTGACACTGCCATGACTTTCGAACATGGGCTTTGTTTGATGAAATTCAAGTTGCATTGGAATTATCTGGTCAAATGTATACATCAAATTATGAATACTCTTATTTTTGAGGTTTACTAGAGTCTCCTAAAATACTTAGCAACTTCATTCTCTTAATGATGTTTGCTAGATCAGGGTCTTCACATTCTTACTATCAATATGAAATGTATTGGGGTCTCGCTCACTCACATCTATGAATGGAAGAGGCACTCCCACTTGTTAAACTCCTCTAACTCTTCTTGTTAGATATTTGTGGTTATGATGGTAGCACCATGTTTCACTTTGATGAGTTCTTTTCCATTATCTTACACAGAATCATAATCTAATCTAAACTAGAATATGCTTGTTTTTCTTTAAGCTCATCTATAATGAATTTTTCAAGTGACATCCATCACTGTCATGCTAGGGAATTTTGTGGAATTCAAACAACTCTGTAGTATCCTTTTCTAACTTCCCATTAATCTTTACTCCCTGTGACTTGGGTTGGTAGTAATGAGGTTTGATCTTCTTGCTCTATTCTATTCTCTACAAGTTAGGGCTAGCTTTTTTAGATTTTTTCGTGACATATTTGTGGGCTTGAAATCTCATTTATTCCTCTACTTAACATTCTACTAGATTTTGATATCATATCGATAAGTGGCCCCCACTGAGGAAAATTCTGAGAAATCCATCTTTCATTGGATGTGTGTGTGTAAGCCACTATGGTACTTTAGAGCTAGTTGTTGCTCAAAATATTTGATACCTAGATTTTAGTGCAAAGTATGGAAAATATTTGTGTACTCTAGTACTATCTATGTCTCTACTATGCTAGGCATATCCATCTCATGTACTGGTCATCGTAGTTTCCTACAAGGCAAAATTCCTCCTTGACGAAATCAACAAAGTATTCCCAAATGAGCCCTACCTTGAATATTGCAAACTCATATTTGCCATGTGTCATTAAGTAACCTTCGAACCAATATTTAATATGGGGGTGGGGGAATTTTAGGAGCACGACGATGATCTTTTCATTGTTAGAAAAAATTTGGATGGATTAAATACATATAATAAATTTAACCATTTATATAGAAAATCTACATCTATTTGACTTTCAATAAAGGGATATCAAAGTTAACGTATATCTCGAAGGATGTTCAACCTCCAAAATTGTTACTTGTGGAAGGCTCCTCAACTTTGTTAGCAATTGTCAAAGGATCTAGGGGAAATTGTCCATCATTTCGTTCCTTTATTGTGTTAATTCTTACTCGAGAAACAACTTTGTAATATATGCTACTCCATAATCTCCCCTTCCTTCCAACATGGGAGGTTTCTTAGGCTATTGAAAGTGATAATTCCCAAGTGAAACTAGCTTTAGACCCAACTTCATGTACCTTGAACTTGTAAATGACATGCACTAAGAAATAACAAGGTGCAAATTACTCTGATACCATTTATCTAGGTTGTACAAGGAACAAAATGAAATAAAGGAAAGAAAATGCAATACCAACATAAAGAAATATAGCACAGAGCACAACAATATAGTGAAAACCCAACTCCTATCAATGAATAGAATAACAGTGTGTTTTAGAACACAAATTTGCAAGAATGTTGGTAACTTATCTCTAAAGAGAGAGAGAGAGAGAGAGAGAGAGATTGTGGCTATTCTCAATCACAAAGAATATTACAGAAGACCAAAAGAATGTAATTTTAACATAGATAAGAACCCTAAAGGTTCAATATACAGAACTGTAGAAGGTCAAGCACCAAAAGGTTTGCATGCAACGTGTTGTTTAATCAATACATCAAATTATCAGGGGCTTAAATTTTGCATACAATCAATGTTTGGGGTACAAGGTATCTCATTATAAAGAAATATCTAAGGATTACAACTTTTAGTTAGGTGGTAACCCTCATCTAGCAAAATGACTAGAAAAAAGTAAGTTAGGGCCTAAAAAATACCCCAAAAGTTTGGGACCCAAAAACTTGTAGAAAACTACCAAAAATATAGAGAACCATTGAGTCTGCGGAAGAGGTGAGGTGTCCACGAAGATCAAATGTTTTATGGTTTAAAAAGTGAAGTATGGATATTGTTGCTAGAATATAATTAGCCCAATAAGCCTTCCTTTGAATTGTGTTAGGTCCTTATACTACTAGTGTAACCCTTTATTGTTATTAGTACTACCCCTTTATTATATTTTTGTGCCCATGTAGTCCCCATATTGTTATTATTGTGCCCATAGAAACCCACTATTGTTATTATTGTGCCCTTACATTATTATTGTTATGTCGGCTCTAATTATATTATGACCCCTTAAACTCCTATTTATAGAAAGGAGGCCTTGTCATTTGTATCATCGAGGAATTGTTTATTTGTGTAATGTAAAGGAGGTTTCCCCCTCGAAGAGGCTTATTTCTAAGGCATTGATATTTCTTTTCTATCTTTTTGTGAGCTTGTTTCATAACATTTGGTATCAGAGCTTTGGATTCTAGGGTTTCACTGCTCCAAACAGGTCATCGTGGAATTTTTGCTATTACTTTTTTTTCTACGGCATTTCAGAAGTGAAAAACAAAACCCATTTGAGATGAAATCGTGTTGAACCTTGAGTCCAAATTTCAGATATTGTCTCGTTATATTGTCAGGGATATGATCTGAGGAAATTAGGGTTTTGGCAAGCTCCATAATTTCATCTAAAACAGGCATCATGGAATGTTTGCTATAACATTTTTGCTACGAAGTTTCAGAAGCAAAAAAAAAAAACATTTGAGAAGAAGTCGAGCTAAATCTTGGGTCTGAATTTCATATCTTGGCTCACTACATTTTCGAACATATGATCAGAGGAAGGTAGGGTTTGTGCAGACTCCCGAATTCCATCCTAAATAGGGGACCTTGGGAAAATCGTCATAAATTTCTCTTTGAGCATCAAATTGAAATTTCGTAAGAAGTTACAGAAATAGGACAGACTATATCTTTTTTGGGTATAATTTTTAGAACCTAAGTGTTGAGTCGTTAATACGCCATTAATATTGTCACTTGTGAACGTTTATTCCACCCATTTCTACCATTCTTCATCATGTTATTTATTATAATTTATTATATAAATCCATTTTATGATGATTTATGCTTTTACATTATTTATTCTCCTTTGTTTCTAATAAATTGATTATTATGCATTATTTTACCAATGATAGTTATAATAAGTTGGTTGTAACCTTATTTACCATTTTTAGCCTCCAAAGTAACTTCCAGATTGAAGATTTGATTTTTAAATCAGCCAACTTAGAAATTCGCTGGTTTAAGGAGTGACAGTTTTGCAGTTAAGATTCTGAGCAAATGAAGATGAATTTGGAAAATCCGGAACATGGGTTTTGTCCAAAACGGGCCCAATTATGTTCTTAATAAACAGTTTGCCCAAATTCGGCCTGTACAAGGAGAAACGCAGGGTTCTTTTAGCACGATTTTCTCAGATTTGCAGTTGCGGCCGTCCTCCAAATCTTAGCTGCAAAGCCAAATTCGCCTTGTTCTTGTTGATCAATTGGTTAGAAGCAAACCAATTTTGTAAAAGAGATCATGTTGTACTTATCTTTATTGTAACTACTCTCTGATCTCTCTTTATTTAAATCAGAACAAAGATCAGAGAGGGGAATGGGGGAATGATGGAAGAATGATAGAGAAATGATGGACAACGATGGTGGATTATTCATGATAGGATAGAGATTGTTGCATGCTGTAGCTTTTGCTATTGTAATGATTCCACAATTGGCTGATTAATAAATGAATTGGGAGTTGCTGTTCACTCTTTTCATTCTGAAGTGACCCCGCAGCATCCGCTGGCGACTAAGGGCCCAGCCTCTGGTGGAGTACGCTGCTGCCTCTACTGTATAGTATATTCCTTTGTCTTATGCATGGTTTTCTTATCTTTATTGTTTAGTAATCTGATGCATGAATGCTATGTTATCATTAATTCATTAATGTTTCTTTCCGAAATCCTTGTGGCGATTCTGCATTATATTATTGAATCTTTTCCAGAATTGATTGCATGGCATCAGTCTGAATTGGGTATTTCTGTTACAGAGCTTTTGTATTGAACATTAACATCATGAGATTTATTTGAATTTATGATTATTGGAATCCGGAAATAATGTTTTATTTGGAAACATAGTTATCATATCAGATTACTATCTTAGTGTGTTGAATGTATATATGATTGACGTTCATGTTTTATAATGAACTGTTGTTCCATAATTCATTTGTAAATATCTTCTTGTAAAGTAAAGATCATTGGAAATTGTTTTGCCGTTGTTATTTGATTGCAGAATGAGAGTGTTGAACTCCGCAGATTTTAGTTTCTTTCTTGCTGTTTCATTTTTACTTTGCGTGGTCCATTTCATTCATTGCTGTTTTTTGTCATTTCTTTTACTTGCATTTATTTGTTTTGGAGAGAGAAGGTCCAAGGCTGTCGTGAGCCT
>APFE031524870.1:0-15113 GCA_000404065.3 Pinus taeda
CTGTAGGGAAGGGCTCAGTGGAGTCCTAATTCAAGTAGGACAAGTATGCTTTTATGAATAAAAAGAGTTGAATGAGCATGAGTGAAACTATGTCACTCATGATTTGGAGCTAGCAGCAATAGTTCATGATTAAAATTTGGAGCCTTTATTTGTTGGGAAGGAAATTTGTTTTAATTGTCAGATCATGGAGGGTTGAGGTATTTATTTGACCAACCTAAGTTGAATGTAAGATAGGAAAGTTGGATAGCCTTGATTACTTAATTTCATTTTGACATAAATGCGTGAAATTTATGCTATCCATAAAGTGTTATTAACTGAGTTAACTATTTTGATTACTTATACACAAAAAAATAATTTATCAACTAAAAGTAATGAATAAAAACATAAATAACACCATTCATCAAATAAAATTTGAAACATAATACACAATAAACTAATCACACAAATAACACAAATATTTTTGGACAAATATCCTTGGAAAAACCCCAATATGGGGAAACTGGTCTTCAGTTTGAGGGTTTTGTTATTATCTTTAGCAAATATACTACTGAGAAATTACATAAACTGCTTTGAAAAAACTCTGGCATATTTATCTTCACCTATGCTTATCAAACCAAAATAGGAAAACCCCATAGATTCCCTTCTGCAAATCACACTGCCTCTCCAGTAACTTACACAACCTACCAAAAAAATCACACTACTTTCTGGCTATCTCACATAGCCTCCTAGCAAACTCACGCTGCCTCTAGAAGACTTGCGTGATATTTGGAATCTCATTCTGGAAACTCATACTTCCTCCAGTGACTCACAATAACTAATTTGACAATTAAAACCCTCTCTAGGAAATTCACACTACCTCCAGAAAATAACTTGGCCTTCTTTACGAATAATAAACTAGCTAGAAAACTTTCTCTAAGCTCAAAAGATGAAAGTATTCTTGGATGGATAATAAACCCTACAAAACTTTCCTCAATTAATTCTATTGAAACCCTCCTAGCATTTACTAAAAACTTTCCCAACTCAACTCACTTGTCCTAATCGATGGCTAAGATAATCTTAGAAACTTTCTACAAGTTTCTAGAGGAAAAACGATCTTATCTAAGCTAATGTCAATTAATTATCCACTTTTCCTAAGTCTTAACTTAGGAAATATTTAAAAATCACTAATCACTACTATATATTGTAATATATTTCAATGGAAAAGTATGACATATGAATAAAAATTAGTCATACCATCGAAAATTATTAAAATTACTATCAATTTTTAATCATCCTATATTCATTGGTATTTTGAGGACATGTCATGCACATGTCTTAATTTTGACAATATTTTCCATATTGTCGTAAGAGTGACACAATTTAACCATTGTCACAATATTGATGAACAACCTTTTTATCTATCCATTGTGCTATTAATGGAAGGTTGGGTCACTTTTTGACTAGTCAACTTTGACTTGGGCATCTACTATCGGAATTCCAATAAGTAAATTTACAAATATGTTTATTTTAATAGATGTTGCAATATTTTTTCTATAAGTTCAACAATTCTAAAAGGATGTGATATATTATTGTCGAGAAAAAAACAAGTTATTCTTATCTATATCAATTGCATTACAAAATATAATAGATGTAGTACACTGCTCAATTTTGTAACATAATCATTGAATAATTTTTATGTGGGAAATAATGTCAACAAAAATTAGGTGGGGAAAAATATAGGGGATGATGTAAATTTTATTTCCCTTGTGCTAAATACAAGGGCTTACATATTGCAAGAGTTTTAAGAGAAACAACTAAAATACATTGTAGGAAACATGGGCACATTAAATGGAGATTGAAGGAATATTTTCCCTTGGTAAGCTATATATTCTTTATCTATTGTGTTTATATTTATTTTATTTGTAAAATTTTACATTGGTATAATAGCTTTTATGTAGACTAATTTTAATTTGCATAATTGTTTCTAATTATAAACTCAAGTTGCCCCCCTAGATGTCATTCGAATGCTAGGACCAGATTGTTATGTTCTTCTAGGCCAATGTGACAAGCCTTTTAATTAGACGTTTCAAGTAGAGGGGGTTGGTCATATGTGGTTAGATATGATCCAAGAGGAAGGTCAGTAGAGTATAATGTAGCAGAAGGATGATATTGAAGAAGAATATGATATAGAGGAGTAGTTACTTCATGTGTAAGAAGAAAACATCCAAGAAGTTCACGAAGATGTTAATCAACACAATGTTTTGGATGAAGATGATATCGACAATGTATAATGAGATGAAGAAATTGAGGAAGTAGAACGAAATGTAGGAGACAATTTTCTTGATGATGATAATGATGATGATATGATTGGAAATGATGACATCGATGATGATGTTGATATAACTCGTTCTTTCAACAACAATTCTGAATCAAATGATACAAATGTTGAATTAGATAAAGAATATAGTTAATGATATCAAAATGTTGAAATGTACGAGGTATGTGTTTATTTTTTTTCAATTGATTTATCCTCTTTTGTTTTCCATAATTTTTTTTCTTAGTAATTTGTAGCTATGCTTGATTCTTACTATGTTTCCTTCAAATATTTTATAGTAGATAAATTGGGTGTTGGGGAATTGAGTGTGATGTCAAGATGGTTGAGGAAGGAGCAATATGATCTTCCACCTTCACATTGTTTTCCTTTTTCGGTAGAGAATATATTATTCTTGAAACCAAGAGAAGATCACTGAGGTATGTATTTAGCCTCGTCAAGGGTTAGGGAATTAATTGGTTGAGTACCAAACATAAAGCACATTGATTTTTTTATTGAGAAGTCACAGGCTCAATTCACTCGATGCTCTCAGGGTGGTTGTAGCCACTACAATAGAGGGATATAGTGGAATGAACGTGTAGACATACTTTCCACTTACATTACAAAAACAAATCGAATGATTCCAAGAACCAAATTATATCTAAACTACAAGAAGTGTTTCTAGAGCAATGGTCAATGAGACCTGTCAGAATTGCAATAGAAAAACATAGAACAACAAGAAAGAATAATTCAAAATGTAATATTCCTAATTAAAATGATTTTCAAGAATTATCATGAGTAGAAAATGATGAAATTAGTGACTAGGTGACTAAAAACGTTAGTCACCACAACTTTTCCAATTGAAATACTACCAAAAATGAGCAATCTTAAGCGACCCAACTAAAATGACCAACATAAACGACTAATTTAGTCTTAGCTTAAAATATACGACTAGATAACAAATAATGCAACTAAAAATGACTAACGTGAATGACTAATTTAGTTTAGGAACAAAAATATGACTACTTAAAAAGTACAACAATAATACAAATGAGCTATTTATGTTAGTCATTTTAATTGTTCACTGTGTTTTCTGGATTGTGACTCCTTTCTCTTACATGTTGTGATAGATTTTTTTGTTATAATATAGATGATATTGATGTAACCTTTGACTCAATTGGAGGGTTAGAATAGGTTAAATAGGAACTTTATGAGCTAGTTGTTCTTCCATTATAGAGGCCTAATTTGTTTGGTCAGTGCAAGTTTCTCAATCCTTCAGCGTTTTAGTGTATGGCCCTTCTGGAACTAGGAAAACATTACTCAAAAAGGAAATAGTAACAGAATTAGGGGTTGTTTTCATCAATGTAAGGCTTGCCAATATTTCACTAAAGACAACTCGTATTAATATAGAATTCGATAAATAAAAAAAATTAACTATTAATTTTAATATATTCTTTGAAATACAAATTAATCAATTAGGCTTGTAGTATGCCCTAAACCTGCTTCTTCTTGGGTAATATCCCATCTTCGTTGAACATAAGGAAACATGTTAATGGGTGAGGACACAGAGGCATCTGATAAGCATGAAAGTCAGCCCCTTTACGAACCACCAACGGGTCATCCCAAGTGATGTGGTTTTCCTTGAATAACAATGGTGAGTTAGGATGCATTCGTAGATAGTAGCTAGAAATGGATGTCCTCACTTCTGGTTTGAAAATTGAGTTATAATATGGTTTCCCATTATTGAAAAAATATGAATTAATCAATTTGCATGGGATTTAATTTTATTAAAAATAAATTGAAAATAGAAATTAAATTGTAAGCTTACACGTTTCAAAATAAATAAATAAAACTTTACATCAAATCTATTGTTAATATATAAAAATTCTCTTATGAGATTTTAATTTTAATGACAACATAAATGCATCCTATTATTATTAAATTAAGGAAAATATAATCCTTCCAAGAACATTAAATTTGAGTGATATTTCCAAGCACATCAAATTTGAGCGAGATTTTGCGATAGGTGGAAACTACAAAAATCCATCCTAACTTTTGACTCACACTTTGGAAACTGTTCCATGTTTCCTTCTGAGTTCAATTTTCCTCTTTTTTCCCAAAACCCCATTGATTGATTTTTAAATTTTCCTCTTTTTTCCCAAAACCCCATTGCTTTTTTTCAAGGTTGGCAATGATTTCAATCTGTGAGTCGATATGAGCATTCTGAATGGGGTGGTGTTCATTAATACTATTAAGAATTATGGCATCACCTGCAAGAGGGAAGAAATTTGTTGCACCTGCGGGTAGGAAACAACAACAACAACAGGGTTTCCCGAGGTGGATGATGTTTGGGATTTTGAAAATGGCCACCTTATGGTACTTCACTGTGAGAATGTTCTCTTCGAAGAATCATGTCTATTTGGTGCTTCAAATGTCAAATCTATTTTCTAAGGGTGATACCATGCTCAGGGTTTGATTTTCTGTATGTTCCCTACTTTTTATGCCCTTTGTATTTTTAATCATATAACTGTAGGAATTTTTAACCTTGATAACATCAAGTTTAAGACATTTTTAGGTTTGAAAGATGGAAATTGTCATTGGTGAAACAAGAGGAGACCTATGTTTCAATATGCCTATTGATTGAGGTTGTTACCCAATCGATCTCTCCATCTTCCATATCCCAAAGATCTCATTCAATTTTCACCAAGTGAAGGAGTATGGTAAGATCAGTTGTACACTACTAGAGGTAATATCTATTGTACCCAACCTCATATAGAGGTAGCTATGTCTATAGAAAAAAGAGTAGCAGAGGAATTTGGATGTCATTTAAGGGGGGAGGTTGGTATGGCAATCGTTTTGAGGATTGCATTGGGCCAGAGACTGTAATGAAGTACATGACTGATGGTATGCTTATTAGAGAGATTTTAGTTGATGAAGAACTATATTAGTATTAAGTAGTCATTATTGATGAGGCCCATTAGAGGAAAATTCACATAGATGTGTTGTTTGGGCTCCTAAAGTAGGTGGTTAGATGCATCTTGATCTTCGGTTAATTTTCACCTCTGCCACTTTGGATGCTAAGAAATGTTTAGGATATTTCTTCAATTGCAATATATTCACTAACCTAGGGAAGACTTATCCCATAGAGATACTGTATACCAAGCAACCGAAGAGTGACTATTTAGATGCTACATTGATCATGGTCATGCAGATTCACTTGACAAAACCTTAAGGTGATATTCTTCTCTTATTAATGGGATAGGAGGAAATTGATAGTGCATTTCATATTCTCTATGAGTGAATGAAAGGACCTAGAAAGAATGTTCCCAAACTCATAACCTTATCAGTATACAATGTTCTTCCTAGTGAGATGCAATCAAGAATTTTTTATCCTGCTCCTCTAGGTAAAAGAGAGGTGGTTGTGGCCACCAATATCATAGAAGCTTCTTTGACTATTGATGTAATATGCTATGTTGTTGATCATGGCTTTGTTAAGATGAATGTATAAAATCAAAAGTTTTTCTGGATTCACTGGTTGTTACACCAATTTTTCAAGCATAAGCTAAGCAACGTGTTGGATGTGTTGGTCATACAGATCATAGTAAGTGTTATTGTCTATACATAGAAATTCCATATCACAATGACATGTTGCCCACCATTATGCCATAAATATAGAGGATTAAATTTGGACTCACGACACCCACCATGAAATACATGGGACTTAATGACCTCTTCTCTTTTAATTCTATGGATCCCCCTCCTCTTCAACCACTCATATCTGCAATGGAACAACTATACAATTTAGGAGCTTTGGATGAGGAGGATCTTATAACCAAACTGGAGGAAAATGGCTGAATTTCCACTCGAACCTCCTTTGTCAAAGATTCTCTTTTCCAGTGCTGATATTAGTTGCAGAGATGATACCTTGACCATAATAGAAATGCTTGAGACACAAATATTTTATACAGGTCTCGAGAGAAGAAATCTCAGGCTGACCGAAAGAGGGAAATGCTTTTCCAACTAGAAGGGGACCACTTAACATCACTAGCTGTGTATGAGGCTTGGAAGGAAAAACACTTCTGAGGTCCCACATATTTTAAAAAGTTTGTGTAATCCTGCTCTTTAAGGAGAGTTCAATGTGAGAAAGAAATTGTTGACCATTATGGACAGGTGTGTTTACAAGCTTCTTGGTATTCTTTTTTATTCACTACATGTTGCAATTTTGGTATAATCCTTAGGTTTTTTTTCTTTCGACTCTTGCAAAATATCCAAATATTTCTTCCCATAGTATGTTGGAAGGGTACCTCCCTGCATACAAATCTCATTTTCTCACTTATGCAAATCTTCGATTGTGCTTTGAGATATTTCTCTTAGTTACATCTGGGTTATGCCTTTCCATGCAAGTTATCACTGGATTTTCCCTGATGTCCACCTCCACATATTCCTTGAAGTTTTTTTTCTTTATAAACACCTTCAATTCAGCCCCCAAGCAAGATTCCTCACTGTGTGCATGTATCATAATTTTCTGTCTCCAAAGATTTAATCCATGGTGCCATTTTGCTAAATCTATATGAGATAATAAAATGAAATAGATTCACCCAATAAATATTGTTTTCTTTTGAACTAGCCATCAAATAAAAACCAAAAGGTTCCCCCAAATGGGTATAAAAATACTTGTTCATCATTAAGAAACATAAGTCATCCCCAGGCTTCGCAAAGACATAATTTTTCCTCAAGGAATTGGCATAAATACCTCATTCTACTTGAAAAATATACTCAAAGTGCTTAAGGGAAAAAAATAAGTGCATTCCTTCTTGAGAAGATGTCTGAAACTTGATCTCATTAACACTCTCAGCCCATCAAGACATGAAAACAGTTATGGATAAAGTCGATGCTAGCAATGAGAATAACAACCTTATGCCTAGAATGAGAAATTTATTTATGTTTATCCCAATGGACTATATCACCACTATATTGTGGCTTGATGTCTTTGGTTGTATACCTTTGGAAATTATTGAGAATACTGCTACCAAATCCCACCTTAAATATATCTAAATAAGGAAAGTGATTTTACTTCTCCTTCATGATCCGTATTAGATTTACTTCTATCTTTGGATGACAGAAAAAATGGGAGTAATAAGCCCCCTCTGAGTGTACAGTACCCTTGCTACAACAATTGAACTCTATTGGAGAATACCTCAACAAGTATATGAAATACTGCTTCTTAGAATGTTGATCGATGTTGACCGATCGATGTTGCTTTATTAATGCGATAATACATGATGAACTGATTGAATATATGCATATCAGTGAAAATACAAGCGCAATCCCTTTATCTCATCTTTGTTTTTTCTACATCCAGGAACATGTGGTCAGGAAAACTAATGCAAACATCATCACCTCTAATTTCTCTAAAACCACGGGCCATTTTTTTCTCAGCGAAGTGATTCATCATGGAATTAGATCCTTTCATATGCATCAAATTATTCATAATGTTATCACCCAGATCGCAGAGACTATAAGTCACAGATAACGGGCATGGATTTTTTAGGTTTGTAAGATGGAAAGTGTCATTGGTGAAACAAGAGGAGACCTCCTTTTCAATATGCATATTGATTGAGGTTGTTACGTGATCGATATTTCCATCTTCCATATCCCAGAAATCTCATTCAATTGTCAACATCTGAAGGAGTATGGTCATTGGTTTGGCTTGTGGGTCCATGTATGTTTGATTTATATGCCCTTCCACTTCCAATTTTGAAACCATCATCCTGATTAATATCTTCTCGAGGGCCTTCACACTAGATGCCCTCATATTTGCTAGAGGTCATCATCTCTCTCTTATGTGGACCAAGTGTAGAGACACATAGGGTAGATCATGTCCTCAAAATGTATGTCATCAGCGGAGCATTATATTTATTGTTCCTTGTTAATAAATGTCATCAAATAGAAGTTTTATTTGTCGCCATTCTCTTCTTCATTCACCAAGCCAACATATTCATTCATTTCCTCAAAGAAACCCATTTCGTTCTCAAGGTGAATATCCACTACATGTTTTTGTCTATATTTCATTGGTACCCTGCAACATGACTATAATGAAATTAATGTTTTGTTCACTATCAAACTTAGTGTCAAAAACTGACATATCCTTAAAGAAGAACACATAGGATAATGCATGTGTAAGAAATTGTTGATTTCATGATTTTAAATATATTGGAAATAAGAAAAAGTTTTTCCACCTTATGGCATGTGTCAGCTTTTACCCTTTGACAACACTACCTAATTTCCATGTTCTTACTTTCGAGGATATAGACACATTCCTTTTTTCATTCGACGTTGCTTGTCAGGGTTATGATTACATTTCTAGTACTCAGAAATTAAAGATATTCCCTGCTACTTTGAAGGGAACGAATTTGAGATGGTTTATGGGTTTCAGAGGAAGATATATTTCCACATGGGATTATATGAAGACAGTTTTCCTCAAGAAATATTAGGACTACTACAAATCCCAGGATGTAAAGGAAGAAATTTTTAAGATTATGCAGAAAGAGGATGAGAATATGGAAGACCTTGTGGAACATTTTGAATACATTTTGCAAAGATCAGGCGACAATGACCTGGATAAGAATATATTGAAGATCATTTTTCACAAGGCACAAAGGGAGGAATATCTAGATCTATTGAACGTAGTAGGGAAAGGAGATATATCAAAGGAAGAATTTGATACCATTTGTAAATTATGCATCTAGTGTTCACGAGGGGCTACGAGAGAGAGGTAGGGAATCCGAACTCTCAAACATTCAACGATGGAGTTACAAAGGTTGAAATTGGGAATCTGCTGGACAACCTAAGAATTGATATCCTGAGCACATTATCATCGTAGTTATACATGTTGCATGTGAAGAAGAAGCAGATGGAAGCGGAGAAGGCTATGTCTATCGTTTGGCCTCAATGCAAGAAGAAGCACCTATTGAAGGAATGTCCATTAAATTTTGTGGAAATTTTTGCTATATTTGAATAGAGTCATTCCACTAGCACTTGCCCATCTCTTCCTATATTGAAGGCAATCTTTCAAGGAACAAATGAAGAAGAAGATAAACTTTATTTTATGGGATCAAGGAAACCATGGCAACAACAACCGTTGAACATGAATCAAGGTATGCCTCAAGACCCGTCTCAGTATTTTAATAATATGAATTTTTTGTCAGCAGTTTGTACCTTTTTCACCTTCTTGGCTGTGACACAGGGAAGTTCCCTCTGCGGATAGAGGCATCCCTCTAGCCCTAGAGTGGGTCTAGTCACAAAAAATACCATACCAAAGCAAATTTCCTTAGAAAGGCGATGTCATGATGGCCTACCTTCAAATTGTCATCTAATGAAGTCCCTACTATGTCGCTCCAACTCTCGTTCTTCTAATTGCTTATACTTGAAAATGGCATATAGAGCACAACCATGAACATAATAGTGTACAACAAAAAAAATCTACTTAAAGAGTCAAGGAGCTTCAAGTTATCAATATGCAATTTGAAATAAGATATAGGAAATAAACCATTGATTTGTCTTAATTTAAATTGAAGTGAAACTTACAACCAAGCCTTAACATCGTAAGTCTCCTTAAAGGGTCCTGTCAACATGTCTCTACAAGCATTCACTCATGAACTGTCTCCAAGAAAGATGAATAACTCTCTCTCTCCTACCCAAAATGCTAATGCTAGAACATTCTTACAATCAAGTCAACTCGACTCAAAACCATCCCAAGCTAAGCTATATGAGAGGTTGCTTCCACACTCTAGCAAAACTCTCTACTTCTACTGCTGAATTATTGAACTCTGAAGCTACCAAGCTAGGTGATCTCAGTCATGGAGGAAGTATCTATAGGAGGAGGATATTCCATAAGAGATGGGAGAAAGAGCTTATCCCTTTTAGAGGTTTCACAAAAGGTGGAACAACCATCCCAAAGGAGAGAGGTGAGCTCATCTGATCCAACAACCAACCCTAGGACTGCCCATGAAGTTGTTACACTACGAAGATTCGAAGAGTTGTTTAAAAAACTTGCCAAAAGTTTCTCATTGCGAGTGCAATATAGAGACAGAGTGAAGACTTTGCTGGGGTTAGTGCAATCTTGGCCATCTTTGCGGGTGGAAAAACTGTTGTCCCACGATGACCCAAAAACATAATTAAAAAAGGGTTTGCTCCAGTAGTAGTGAATTAAGGTATTCTTTCTGAGATGACAAGGAAGATATTGACACATAGTTTGCAACATGACACAAGGAATATGTCAATAACATGGACCGGCAGTGTCCGGAATTAGGAAATACAGGGTCGATGTCAAATTACTGTGTAACATTGGCCACAGTCTTACTAATATCCAATGCCCTGGCAACCCTAGTATCCTCCATCTGGTCAAGATTCTTCGTGGTCCCAGAATTGGCATAAACGTCCTCCTCGTCCTTCAGGACAATTCTCCCAACCTATGACACAACAACAACTACAACTTCCTACTAATGTGACCACTTGTAATCCTCCTCTTCATCCTCAACTGCTTATCCAACCCAATCTAAATCCAATAACAGAGGGGCTCAACGGGTTGAGACACTCAACCTCCCTGAATATAATATTTCCATTATGGAATTTAATGAATTAAATATTTGATCTGGTCGGGTGGTCAATACTCACACTTCAACTATAATTCTTGAGCATACAGATGATGAAGTGTTAGAACCAGAAGAAAGAATGATAAAGGATGAGCCAACACAGATTCCTATAAAGCAATAAACCTCTTCACAAACTATTGTTACTAGAGGAGGTCAGACTGCTCCACCTTATCCAAAAAGATTATATTTAAGCAAACAAAGTCCTATTTATTTGTTAAAATTCCATTACTTCAGGCTATGAAGTACGTACCAATTTATGCTAAGACAATTAAAGAATTGTTAGGTCCCTATACTACTAGTGTAACCCCTTATTGTGATTAGTACAACCCCCTTATTATATTTTTGTTCCCATGTAGTCCCCATATTGTTATTATTGTGCCCCATAGAAGTTCATTATTGTTATTGTTGTGCCCTTACATTATTATTGTTATGTTGGCTCTGATTATATTATGACCCCTTAGACTCCCATATATAGAATGGAGGTCTTGTCATTTGTATCATCCAAGAATTGTTCATTTCTGTAATGTAAAGGAGGTTGCCCCCTTGAAGAGGTTTATTTCTAAGGTGTTGATCTATCTTTTTATTAGCTGGTTTCATAACATTTGGTATCAGAGATTTGGATTCTAGGGTTTTGCTGCTCCAAACAGATCATCATGGAATTTTCTTTATAAATTCCTTTCTGCAACATTTCAAAACCTTAAAAAACAACCCATGTGAGATGAAATCGTTCTGAACTTCGGGTTTGAATTTCAGATCTTGTTTCACTACATTTGCAGAGATACAACCCAAGACATTTAGGGTTTCTGTAGGCTCCCGAATTACATCCCAAACAGGCGACCTGGGGAAAATTTTCATAATTGTCTTGCTAAGCATCAGATTGAAATTTTGTAAGAAGTTGTAGAAAGAGCACGAACTATAGTTTTTTGTGTGTCATTTTTGGATTTGAAGGTCAAAATAGTGAACGTGGCACTTCATACAAGTTCACTTTTCTGAAAAGGTATATATCAAGTCATCTTGGGAGATTGTGCATAACTCTTTCTTGGAGAATCCAATTTTGATCACATTGGTGGAATTGGAAAGAGGACGAAGAGGACTACTGCAAGTCATGATTTCAGAATGGGAAGATCTGAAATTATAGAGTTACAATCATTCCAAGATCGAACTCCTAAAATCAAGAAAAGGCGATATGAGGAAGTTTGATTGCAAGGATTCGGTCAATTGGATACTACAGATGGAGCAATATTTTGATCTACATAGGATGCAACTACTACAAAATGTACATATTGCATCTTCATATTTAGAACTGGATCATTTTTTATGGTATAAAGGGCTTTATTCTCGTAAACCACTTGTTACGTGGTCAATTTTCACATAGGAAATGATAGCACATTATGAGGATACAAAGAGAAACACCTTCTCTAGCCAATTAGTAAATCTCAAACAATAGTGTTCAATGGAAGAGAAAATTAAGGACTTAAAAAAATTTAATATAAGGGAAAATGATATTCTAGAGAAGCAGAGTGATGTCTCCATAGGCACTTTAAAGGATACCATTCAAAATGAGGTTCATCTTTGGGAACCTGATTCATTAGAGAAGACATTCAGGTTGGCAAGAAAAGTGGAAAGCAAAATTATGGAAACAAGGAAGTCTACCCCTCACAACTATAAATATGGAAGTGTTGTTTCTCCTAGCCTTCCAAAACATACAAGGTTGAGACCACAACAATTGGAAGAAAAAAAAGTAAAAGGACTTTGTTACAATTGTGATAACAAATCAATTAAAGGTCATAAGTGTGCTGAGAAGAAATTATTTTACATTGATTGTGAAGAGGAGGAAGAAAATGATCAAGAAACGTCAAAAGAGGAGGATATACACTAGGAACAAACCCCAGAGAAAGAAGAAATGAATCTAACCATATCTTGTAAAGCATTGGCAACAATTACCACTCCTCAAACTCTCAAGATAGAAGGACATATCAAGAAGAAAAATGTTCAAGAAGTGCAAGATCACATTGAGAATCAAGAAAAAAAACCAACCATATCTTGTAATGCATTGGAAGAAATTACCACTCCTCAAACTCTCAAGATAGAACGACATATCAAGAAGAAAAAGGTTCAAGCAATGAAATATCACATCGAGCATCAACAACAAGTTCTCCAATGTTTAAAGGATAACGCCACTTTGGTGCAGAATCAAATGAAACAACATGTAGATCAACATCATAGTGAAAGAAGTTTTGATGTAGGCAATTGGGTATTTCTATGGCACATCCATACAAACGAATGTCCCTCAAGCAAGTTATTTATGAGAAGGAAATTTTGACAATACTACATGCACTTAAGAAATGGTGACCTTACCTAATGAGAAGACACTTCAAGGTAAAAATGGATCATGATAGTCTTAAATATTTTTTAGAACAAATATTATATTCAGAAGAACAGAAAAAATGGGTCACAAATATGTTGGGTTATGACTTTGAAATCATCTACAAAAAAGGGAAGCAAAATGCTATTGCAGATGCACTCTCAAGAAAGGATGAGGATGTGGAAGAATTGTTTTCTGTTATTTCTATTATCCAACTAGATTGGATAAATGAAGCAAGGGATGAATGGAAGAATTATGAAGAAGTGTGGCCACTCATTCAAAAGTTGCAGAAGACCTCAATTCAAATGATATTACTAGAACTTTATGAGGAAGGAAAAATCATATTGGAACCTAAAGTAGTCACAAAAATAAGAAATCGACAGCTACGACATCGATCAATTTAAGAGTATCTCATCATGTAGAAGAACTTACATGTGGAAGATTCCACATGGGAGGATGAGAATTTTATACAGAATCATCCAGAACTACTCAAGTGTTGAGGACAACACTTTTTGAAGGAGAGGGGTATGTTAGGTCCCTATACTACTAGTGTAACCCCTTATTGTTATTAGTATAGCCCCCTTATTATATTGTTGTGCCTAATAGATTTAGTATTTGTATATTATCACCAGCGATCAAACATGCTCTTACAAAGTGGTCTTAGGGTGTCAAAGTCAAATTTTGTCATTTCAGTGAGTCTTCAAGTAAAATTTGGTCACTAGGTATTAGCTCTAGGATTGTTTTCACTCCTTCCAAAGTTTTCCAAGTATTGGTCCATGTCACCATTCTACTGAGTGTACCATCATTCAAAGAGTTGTCATCATTATTTCAGGTTCCAATGGGTCATTTTACACCTTGTTTGTGCTTCCGTTTTGCTTAGGTAAGGCTCATTTCCCTCCCCTAGGGTTTTAAAGGTAATTTTTCTTTGATGGTCAAATCATCAACAAAAATTGTATCCTGATGCTAATACACCTTCCCCTATCCCTAATATACCTTATTAAACACTTCCCATCACTGATATCCCTCAAATTCATCATTTTCCCACAAACCCTAGCCTATTGCTACAATTTGACACTTTTCTAGGTTAGGCCTGTGTTTTTCCCTTTTGGACCCCTTCCCCTCACTCAATCCTTGAAATTCCACTTTCCCCTACTTCCTAACATCCCTCCCTACTTCCAAAAATTTTCTCAAGAAATTAGAAGTCCCTCATCCCCTTCATTTCCCTTCATTTCTACAAATCCCTTGTTCCACACATTGGGATAGGTTTTATTCAAATGATGTTTCTGAGAAAGAAAAGATGCATTTAAAATAATTGAGAGAGGTTTTTTTCCACCATAGACCCAAGAAGAAAAACCTCCTTCATTGTTTACACAGATCTCATGGTTTGGGAACAACATCCAAAACATCATTTTCCTCAGGAGAGTTGATGCACTTCTGGAGTGACCTTGGGCAAATAAAGCTTTCTCCTAGTTGGAGTGACCCAATGACTTGCTTTATGAGTCAAATGATAACTATACACAGATTAATTTCCAATGAGCTATCATGAACTCAATTTGGAGTTGAGGAAGACATCCAAAAGTTGACCGCAACAACACTCTGCATTTTGGAAACCTCATTGTGCACATTTTGACCAGTCATGGGAGATTGAGCTTTTTACAAGGAAAATGAGCTCCAAATTGCAAAATTCAAGATGTTTTGGAAATTAGACAGGACAAGTGTTCCAATGAGCTATCATAATCCTAGTTTGGACACCATGAAGATAGTCAAAAGTCATATTAAAGTGGTGCAACACGTTCAGGAGGTG
>APFE031524871.1:0-11002 GCA_000404065.3 Pinus taeda
CCCTTAGGAAGCCATGGTCCCATATTACGTTGAGTTCCTCCATGAGATGAGGAAACTTATACTGAACTTTCTCCCTGGTCAAGGAGTTCCCTACTTTGACAACTTTATATAGTTGGATATTCCGCTCGTGAGTGTGCTTGATCTATGTGTCCATGATCCGATCCATTGGAGCTTATTCCATGCAATCTGGATTCAACTCTCGGGGTGTGAGTTGTTCTACAATGTGAGATGTGTTTAGTAATGGTGGAAAGTATCGCCGAAGGCATTCAACATTGAACACTAGGTGCAGGCCAAGGAATGGGGGAATGCTGAGCTCAAATGCCTTGTCTCCCACAACCTTGGCAATGGTGTAAGGACCATCTCAGTGTGGTCTAAGTTTTTTATAGGCTTTGGTAAGGCGTTCCTTTTGCAAATGCAACTAGACTTTGTTGCCCACCTGAAACTTGTGTGGCACCCGATGTTGATCATGTCGCTGCTTGTACTTGGCATTTCATTTCTCCAAAATGTCATGGACTTGCTCCCGAATATGTTGGATATTCTCAATGAATTTGTTTGCCTTATCTGCTTCGTACTCGACATGCGCTAAATATGCATGAGTAGCTACAAATGGCATGGCCACCTCAATGGGACATAGTGGTTGGAATCCCAAGCCCACCTAAAAAGGGTTGTGGCTAGTCGAGCTGTGGAGAGCTCGGTTGTAGCTATGTTGAACATAGGGGAGGCTCTCATCTCATGTGAATGGATGCTTTGAGTTGTACTTACGCAGAATGTGTATGATCATCGTGTTGACAACCTCTGTCTAGCCATCAGTTTGAGGATGGAAGGTTGTGGACTTAGTGAGTTTGGTCTCCAGGATTGACGAGAGACTTGACGAAAATGTACTGAGGAACTTGCTATCCCAATCTAATATAATAGACTATGGCATCCCAAAGTGTACCCACACTTGCTTAAAGAATAGTTTAGTAGTGGCTTGTACTATGATATTCTTGTTGCAAGCCGCCATAATGGCCATCTTCGAGAACTTGTTGACGCCCACAAAAACATAGTCATTTCCATGCTTAGTGGAAGGAAGGCCTCACATGTAATCCATGGAGATGGATTCCCAAGGTCGACTAGGGGTAGGTAGCAGGGTATAGAGGCCTGGCTTCTTGATGGTCAGTTTGGCAATGGCATAGGAAGTGCATGATGTGATGTACTTCTCGACATTGTGTCCAAGATTGAGCCAATAGAAATACTTCTGAATTACTCCCACTATTTTCTCAAGCTCGAAATGCTGGGCAACCCAACTATAGTGTGCTTCCCAAATCATCTTGACACGCTAACTTGAAGGAAAACAAAGGTGACCCAAGTGGCATAACAGGGCATCTTGGAGGTGAAAATCTGGAACATGCTGACTTTCCAATAGTGTCTGGTGTTTGTGGCCAAATTCTGGGTTGCTTATGTAGATAAGTTGCAAATGAGAGGTCTCGTGCCCACATTATTTGATCACGGTGGTTAATTCCATGATCGGTGGTCAACTGAGGCAATCTGCAACATTATTGGTGCTGCCCTTCTTATACTTGATATTCAAATAGAATTGTTACAAGTATGTGGACCACTTCTCATGGTGATCATTTTGTAATTTCCCTTGGGTCTGTATGAACTATAAGGGTCGGTGGTTTGTGTGGATGACCGTTTCCTTCCCCAAAATGTAATGCTTCCATTGTTGGGAGGCCTTCACAACGGAATACATCTCTTCATAATAAGTGGGATAATTATCGATTGTGTCTCAAAGTGTCTCACTATGATATTCCACTCGATGTCCGTGTTGGGTAAGGACTACCCCAATATCATAGTCAAAGGCATCTATCTCGACCTCAAATGGTTGCTGCATGTGTGGTAATGTGAGCAATGGTGTCGAGGATAAGCGATATTTCAAATTTGTGAATGCCTTCAGTTGAGATTCAGACCGAAACAATTTTGTTTGCACTCCTCCCTTGGTGACTTGACTCAAGGGCCAAGTGATATGAGAAAATCCTAACACGAACTTGCGGTAGAAGTTGGCAAGATCTAGAAAGCTGCAGAGCTCTGTGAGAGTGGTTGGAGATGGCCAATCCTGAATGAATTGGATCTTGGCTAGATCCACATGCACCCCCTATTCATCAATAATGTATTCAAGATACTGAACCTGGGTCATGCCAAAATTACATTTCTCCAAATTGGCACATAACTTGTGTTTCTGTAGTGTTTGGAGAACCTGTCGGATGTGGTGGAGGCGCTATTCCCCACTCTCGCTGAAGATGAGGATGTTATCCAAGTATACCACTACAAATGAGTTGGTGAATGGCCACAAGATGTCATCCATTAGCCTCATGAAGGTTGGAGAAGCATTCGTCAATCTCAAAGGCATAACCAACCATTCAAAAAGGCACTCCTTGGATTTAAAGGCAGTCTTCCACACATGAGAGGTTTTGATTGGTACTTGGTGATATCCTGACCTCAAACCAATCTTGCTAAATATTTTTCCCCCTTTAGTTGCTCCAGGAGGTCATCAATCTGTGGGATTGGGTACCTATTATAGTCAGTGATCTTGTTCAGCACCAGATAGTTAATACAGAGTCTCTAAGTCCCATCCTTATTCTGTACCAATAGGATCTGGCTCCCACAGGGTGATGAACTCGAACGGAGGTGACCTTTCTGTAGCAGCTCCTAAATCTACCTCTTGATTTCATCGTTCTCTAGAATGGAGCACCAATAGATTGGTCCATTGGGCATCGGTGCACCTCGGGTCAGATCGATGGAGTTCTTGACCTCACAGTGCAAAGGAACCCCTGCGTGGGAGGCGAAGATGTCCTCGTACTTCTCCGCGACCTTTTCCATCTGTAGTTTTCGTGCAAAGGGGCCTTGTCTAGAGCTCGTGGCCACCGTATTCTTCTTTCCTTGAGGGCGTATATCAAGAAAATAGATTTACCGGTTTTGGAAATGAGCTTATTGCATTGTTTTGCAGTAACCAAAGAGATGGTGGTAGGTGGTGCTACCTCTGGTATCTTGTACAACTTATTTCCCAAAGTAACAATAACAACACGGGGCCTTCATTCATACACAACATGTCGCTTCCACAAGTATGGTTGTCCTAATAATACATCACAAACTTCAAGGGGATAAATCTCACATAATACCTTATCCATGAAGGGCTTGATGCTGTATGGAAGGTGACAATGTTAGCTCACACGAAGATCCCGTCCTTAGTGAAGCCACCCGATGGTGTATGGTTGTGGATGTGCTATGGTCGGTAAGCCCAGCCACTTCACGACCCCTGCCGAAATGAGGTTCTTTCGGCTATCGCTATCAACAATGAACTGTAGCAGGGAGCCCTTTACCCACATCTCGGAGTGGAAGATATGCTCCTCCTCCTCTGGATCTTCACGTTCTTCATTCTGTATCTTTGTGTTGGTAACGGTGGCATTGGGCTCTGCATCAATAATCTGCTTCCCTTTTTCATTCCCCTTGTCGGGTTCTCACCCAGAGTTAGAACATGCATCTGATTCTAAAACCCTTAGCTCGACCATGAGTGACTGCTTGGTCCAACACTCACTTGTGTTGTGAGTGGAACTCTTATGGAACTCACACCACTTTCTCCTATCCTTTTTTGGCTTCACGACGTTGTTATTTTCTTGCAGCTTTCTTGGGTTGTCTTAGGCTACTCTACCTTGGCTTTATCCTTTGTTCTACGGTTTGGGGGAACCTTTCCCTTGCTTCAGATTCCCAGATCCAAACTCTCACTTGCTCTCTTTAAACTTTTTCTCAACCTTGATGGCATATCAGTATGCTAAGCGAGGAGATGTTTAGGAATTCTATTTCTTCCTGGATGTACTTGTGGAGGCATCCGTGGTATTTGAGTACCAAATGCTCCTTTGAATCCTTGATACCCAACTTTGTGCAAAGGGTATGGAAAATATTGGTAAACTCTAGCACGTCTTGGTCCCTTCCCTACTGTAGCATGGTCCACTTTATGTATTAATCTCATAGCTTTCGACAAGGTAGTACTACTCCTTGATGGCACCCTAGAATGAATTCCAAGTGGGTGTGGTGGAACATTGTGAGCCTATACTTTCATCCATCTACTCGCAGTAGGTTTCCCACGAGTCCTTGACGTGGGGGGCTGCTTTGAGAAGAGCGAAAACTAATCTTTTCCCTACTCGAAAATTCATGAACAGAAAAATAAACCTCTAGCAGATTTAACCATTTATCGACAACATCTGCGTCATCTGACCCTCGAATATGGGGATTTCAAAATTATCTTGTACCATAAACGGTGTAGCATTTCGAGAGTAGTTGTTGGAAGCCAATGCGTCGCCCCATGGGTAGCGGTTATAAACATATTTTGGAACTGCAACCCCAATCATATATGTCCATAAACCAAGGGCTTCTAAGTCCCTAAAAGTCTTGTTTCATACCCTAAAGGAACAAGGTCAGCTGATTACATCATCTCCTAGAAGTTCTCCATAGAAAACTGCTCAGAACTGGTCAAAACTAGACCATACAGACTCCTCAGTGCAAAGGGTGCAATGCATCTCACCTGCCACATGCAAAAAGTGCGATGCATACTGAAAAGCCCTTCTATAGGGTGCGATGGGCGAGAGTAGACAAATAGTAGAGACAGTTTGTGAGGTGGATGATCATGGAATCTTCCAGAAACTTCTCCTGTGACACTTACCTCTCTGAATTTGCTGAGGGATGAGTAAGAGATCATGAATCTCCAAGTGGAATCAAGAACTATCACAGAGAGGACACTAATCAAAATCCAAGAAGTTGACTCACCCCCCTGCAATCATCTATATATGGATCCCTCATCCCAGAGATCCAAAGGCTGGAATCTCGTATCTTGTAAGGAAGTGTTGTTGGTTTCCTGTTGGAACATCATAGTGTTGGGTGATCTAATCTTTTCATGAGGTGAAGAAGGGCCTTCATGCTGGGAGGATGACACTCGGTTAGATCAATGGTTTGTAATCCTCTCTTGTAATCTTTATATCAATAAAGCTATTCGCGTTTTCCTCCACATTCTTATATGTCTGATAATATATCCATTTGTGTGGTCAATATATATCTGGTCCTATATTGTTTATGATTGTAGATCTCTGCACTTTGAAGGTATTATGCTACTTTGAATTTACAAGTACTCTTTGAAACGGAGTAATCAAGGAAGGAGTGACAAAGATCCGTCGGAGGGGAGAAGGAACAAGCAGGGAACCAAATGAAAGATTGAGGTTGGTATTCTTTGCTCCTCTCCTATCTACTTCTGAAAATGAAAGTAACTTTAATCTATTTGTTTCTAAGATAGCTACCCGTCTTAGTGGGACTAGAAGCTTTGCATAGACGCTAGATTTCTAGATAACAAAATGGTGACTCTCTTGGGGAGCGAATATATTTTTTGCTTGTCTATATTTGCTTACTTTATAAATGACAGACGGAGCCTGAAGTCAAGCCAGCTAGCCTTCGAACTACATTAGTGCAAAGTAGATCAATGCTGCTTTAGTCTATCTCCGTGTTTTGTTTATAAACTGAAAAATTGATTTGCAAACATCCTAATTTCCCTGGTGGTGGCTAAAGTAGCCTCATTAGATCAGCCCCTGTAGTTTGCATTTACTTACTATCATTATCTTGGCTTAAATCCCTGAACTAAGCTACAAACTGTAACGAAGAACCAAGTTTAAGTCTCGTCCCTGGACCATCGCACCTTCTCCTCTTGGGAATCTGGATGCATCACACCTCGCGTGTGCAGTAGGTGAGATGCATCGCTCTTTCCCTGTGTTATAGGTGTGATGATCAGATAAGACTTCTTTTGCTTCCAGATTTTGGTTTTTTCTTCACTCTCTTCAGTCAGGAGTTTGTTGTATGTGGCTAGTATACCACTGTGGAAACTCCCTTCCTTTGCATCATTCAGCCTCCATTGTACAAAGAACTGTAAATGTTTTTATGTATTGTTCGCCATTTACGGTCCTCCTTTACAAAGAAGTAGTGTAATCAAACTGTCGTCTTTTTATTTGGAAGTGTCGCAAGTGTCGTTTTCAGTCAAGGAAAAGAATCCTACTATTCTTGATGGTCAATTACACTATTACTCTTGTATTTGATTTGAATTAATAGTTTTTCAAGTGTCGAAAACAATTTTCAATTCAGAATCGCAAAGTGTCTTCATTATCTTCCTTTCGTCTTTTGAAGGGAAAATCGTTAGTACTCTCACTTGAAACGATTCAGATTTATACTTAGCATTCTTTTGGTCATTCACACATTACGAAAGTGAAAACAAATACATGCATGTGCATTTTCATTTAGACTGCTTGTTGATTTTGATTTAGGAAAGTGCATCTAGTGTGTGCTCTCTACTGTATGTTGAAAGAATCTCACTTCTCTTTCCTTAGTAGCTAGGATTTTCGTTGGAAAAAGAAGATTAAATGACTCCTTATCATCTTAGATTGCATTTTTGGAATTGTATATCTACATCATGCGATGAACCTCAAAGGAAAACGTCTTAAGAAAGATCAACTGAAAAATAAATTCAATGAACATAAAAACAGTTTGGAACCTAACGCACAATATTTAGAAGTCTAGGCTAGAGATGTATTATGGCATCGTAAAGCCTTGTAACTATCGCTTTCATTGTAAGTTGGGTGATTCCTCCTCTTTGATATGGCAAGTGCCAATATGATCTTGTGCTCCCACATACCATTGAATATATATTGGGAGACCATAATAGGCTATATCCTTTATCCTTAGGAATCTGTGTCTACTACCCTATCGATCGCAATGCACAGAACACAACATTCAGGAAGATTGATTTCCGTACTGTAAAAAGTATTCTACAGTTTTGCAATTGGTTTGGTAATCACTCTGTCTAGATTTCCAGAGTAGTCTCTTTCATTCGTTTTTAGAATCCTTAAATGAGAATGTCCCTCTCAGCACTTGTCACTTCAAGCTCATTAAAAATTGAAGGCAAATAGAGTCATCTTTAGATTTTTTTTGACTCTTAAAAATTGAAAAAGCAAGTTGTGTCAAAGCATCATAAAATTTATTTTAATCAGAATAACGTCACTATTCCCTCACTCATCTTAGGTTGAGGAAAATGGAGTCCACTAACCAAGTATTTCCCCTTGGAGGAAATCCTAGTCCGTTCTCCTCTTGGGGAGATGTCGGTGCACCTCATATGGCCACATTGTCCCTCCCAGGACTGACAATCAGCTTTCCAATATGGCTCTTCTCGACCTCTGTCGTTCAAAACACCACGATTCCTGAGCAATCAAGTCAACAACTAAATAATACTAGAGTTACCCCCCAACCTTCTGCTTCACTTGTTTCTCCCTCCCCTCCTTCCTCTTCACTTGGTGAAAATGGTAAAGCTAAAAACCAAGTAACTAAGAAGAAGAAGAAAGGAGAAGGAGAAGGGGAAGAAAAAGAAGGAGCCAAAGGCAAAAAGGGGTAACCGTGCATCATCTAACGAAAATCCACACACTGCACCATCCAAACCCAAATCTCCATGTGTCATTTGCAAAGAGGACCACTATCATCGAGATGTACCATTTCAAATCATTGTACAAGCTTACAGAATGATAATGGTCAGTACCATCATAGATGAAGGGGATTCTATGAGTATCCTTTCCTGAACTACTTCGAAAGCCCTTGGTTCGCCATCGCTTCTACCTGAGATGTGAAACCTAATAGGCTTTGACAAAGGAACAAGTCGACCATTAGGGATCCTTCCAATTTTGCCTATAACTTTGAGAGGGAAAACCGTGTATCTGAACGTAATGGTAGTCCGATGACCTTTATATTATAATCTGCTCCTTGGGCATGACTCTACTTATAGCATGGGAGCCATTGTCTCCTCACTCTTTCGAGTAATATGTTTTCCACATGAAGGCCAAGTGGTCTAGCTCGTGGACCAGCTTTCATTCCCCGGCTCACACATAGCTAATAGTAAAATGCCATCCCTAACTGGTCTTTTCACGGAAGGAATGTCTCATCAATCTCGAGTCCGTCCACCTGAAGAGCGTGAGTAATTCGGTGGCCATGACTGAAACCCAGGGGGCATGCACCTTGGTCTGCTTTGGCAGGGAAACTTTAGGTATAGAGTAGGTTTCCGTGAAGGATATATGGCTAGTGTGACACCCGTCCATTTAGGAAAATGGGAATAGACGAGAATAAGATTCCCTCGTCAAGGTTAGGTGGTTGGAGCTAGAATCACCTTTGTTCAAATGGACTGAGCTGGGAAGTGTTTCTATCTACTACGCAGATGGAAACTATCTTGCAAATGTAAGAACTTCTATATGGTAGCCTAGAAACTCTATTTCACTATACTTGGGGGCATGCAAACCATTTTGCATGCAAGTGAAGAGCGACCATTTATTTTCTTAATTTGTAGATTCTCGACCCTTTAAACTCATAGGATTGTTCGTTCCTAGCTCACATAAAGAAAGGATACGGAGCAAAGCTTCGAGTGGTGCAAGCTCCATAAAAATGGAACCTATCAATGAGACATCATTATTATACAACTAGCATGAGTAGTTTTTATGAAAAGTTCAATCTCGTTAAAAATTAAACCTAAGCGATGAGCAAATGTTCCCCCAAAGTTTAAGCTCATTAAAAAACAAACCAACCTATGGTAAATAAGCATTCTGAATGCATTATCATCAGCTTTTGAGCCCTGGTCATGTTCTTACCATCACCTCCACTATATTTTAGCCGATCATACGCCTCCATTTGATTGTTTACCCTTTTTAGGAACAACTATGACGAGTGATTCTGTTAGCCATCCTTGTGACATTGTCGTGATTGGAAAATTCCAAACCTTACCTAGAATCAGGTGCTACTCGAAAATATCACTCATTCCTCAAAAAATGAGTCTCTTTTCATCTGAGTCGTAAAATATGAAAATATTCCCGAGCAATTAGCCTCTTTATCTCATTAAAGCTATCACAAAGGCTATCCCTCCTCTAGATTTAATCTTTTTATTATTACACAAAAATATCGAGCGCTTGTCTTTTTCGGCTCATTAAAATTATCAAATATTTTTCGGACTTAGGGGATTATATGACGAAAAAGGATTACTAGAGTTTCCTTTCCATCCCTTTTCAAACTCTCTAAAATTGAAAAAGGACCGAGTTTTCTTTGTCGTTAAACTCATTAAAACCAATAGCGACAAAGTTGTCCGTAGAGACAAGAACAAGTTTCATTGTTGCTAGGCTCATTAAAACATAATGATGGTTTTGCTTGAAGGGAAAATTATAGAACAAGCACATGTTATCCTCCTCAAGCTTGATAAAAAATAAAGAGGTACTAGTCAGCAATGACTGGGGAAAAATTCAGGAAGAAAACTTGAACAAAATTTATTGGTAGCGACTCACTCTAGAACATGACACTTTCACTCCATCACCATGATTGAGTCGGGTTGGGTTATTCCGTTCACCGGTCATAATACCATTGGTCCGTCGTACGATCCATCTTTGGGGTTAATGCTACCAATCCATTTCAGTGTTTCCTATATGTTCAGGAGAAGTCGATCAGAGAATTCACCAACCCAGCTTGTGTCTCATCTGCTGCAATACTTTCGCCCTTCATTCTTTCGTGAGCGCCACCCTGAACCCTATATCATCAGATCGTTTTAACCTTTGCAAAATCATTTGCTTCGCTCCATGTCGTAGATGTGGGATTCATTAGGGCCCTCCTATGATGGGTTACTTCTTGTCGACGACAGCTCATTATCCAAGAGGTCGATCTAGGAAGAACCCTTTGAGTACTTTGAAGCTTGCATGCCTCAATGGCAAGTTTCTCACTTCCGGCGATAGGTTTACATCAATGGCCTTCGACCGAAAGATTTTGCGTGGTGTGCGATGCCAAGTCCCATTTTCACACCATGATAATTGTACTGTATTACCTTGAGGGTCATCATCATTATCGGTGATTCCTCTCATGCCTATTAACAACTTACATCATTGGCTGGTAATCAGGTGATGTCTTTCCATGTTCGACTCCAGAACATTTTTCACATGGACCGACTTGTACTTCGGGCGAAGATTGGATGAGTTTTAAGACCCCAGATCTAGTTTCACCCATTCGGGCTGCAATATATTCAAGAAAATAAAGACATCAAATGCACATCATTGCTGCACAGATGAGCATTCGAATCAAAGGATGATGGCTCTATCAGAATCATCAGTCTGCCACACAGACGGTTGTCTATCCTATGTACATGAAAATGAATTTATAAAGCTGAGCATGGTAATGCCCGCCTCAACTAGATCATGAAAATGTTATGAATATAATGTGTTGTATTGTACCTTATTACACGTTGCCTTCTAGTTCGAGAAACCTTGGATTCTCATGATAAAGCATTTCACTTGACATCAAAATATTTTCAACCTCATGCTTTAGGGGGCAACTGTTATAGACATATTTGGGAATTGCAACCCCAATCATATATGTCCATAAGCCAAGGGCTTTTGAGTCCCTAAAAATGTTGTTTCATACCCTAAAGGAACAAGGTCAGCTGATTACATCATCTCCCAGATGTTTTCCACAAAAAACTGCTTAGAACTGGTCAAAACTAGACCATACAAACTACTTAGTCCAAAGGGTGTGATATATCTCACATGCGACATGCAAAAAGTGTGATGAATACTACTCCCTTCTGTAGGGTACGATGGGTTAGGGTAGACAAATGGCAGAGACAATTTGCGAGGTGGATGATCATGGAATCTTCTAGAAACTTCTCTTGTGACACTTGCCTCTCTGAATTCGCCCAGGGATGTGTAAGAGATCATGAATCTCCAAGTGGAATCAAGAACTATCAAAGAGAGGACACTAATCAAAATCCAAGAAGCTCACTCACCCCCTGTAATCATCTACATATGGATCCCTCATCCCAGAGATCCAAAGGCTGGAATCTTGTATCTTGTAAGGAAGTGTTGTTGGTTTCCTAGTGGAACATCATAGTGTTGGGTGATCTAAGGTTTTCATGAGGTGAAGAAGG
>APFE031524874.1:0-29687 GCA_000404065.3 Pinus taeda
GATATATGAAAGATAACGAACATATAACAAAGAGTAACAAGAAAACTTATTGAGCCATGAAATACGCAGGAATCCTGCAACATTCAGCCATACACCAGCAAGACATCAAGAGACACAGAGCTTTGGAAATTCCATCATCCTTTGTATTAATTCTCTGAAGATTTACAGTAGAAGAGGAGCAGAATAGATATCAAAAGATTTCTTACATCCAATGTCCAACTCCTGCTAACAAATGCGAGGGGGAATATATAGAAGTCTATTACAAAATATCTCAGGCATTGAGTCATCTGAGAGGGAAAATATCTTCATTAACTCGTACAGAGTTTGCAGATGAAAAGTTATTACAATCTTTAATGAACTTTAAAGGCTCTTAACTCCTGTCAGAACAATTTTTACCTTTGGAGCTCACGGAGTCGGTTGAGCGCTTTGATATAGCTGGTGAATGACGTGTCTGTGCAGTTGTATCTTCCTGTAGCTTCTCGGCCCTGTCACCTGTGACTGCTGATGCTGCTGTGGTGGCCGAATAATTGTGCTGAGTTGGCTCAGCCTCTTTCTGCATACCTGCTGATGTGTCTTTATTTTCCTGTGTATGAAAATTTAAATATTTTCAAAAAGCAAAATCACAATCACTGACTTTGATTTAACAGTAATCGTATCAACTCTTCCCACACATCTGGTGCAGGCAATTGGTGCTTCAAAATTGATCCCATGGTCTCATCGGCCTCTATATATTTGTAAAAATGAGGAGGCTCATCAAACAAATCTGTGATCTCATTCATAATAAAAAATAAATTTTCTACCCTATTGAAGAGGGTCTGCCCTGTTATTGGTCCTGTCTCTGCTGATGAACTGGCTGCCTCTGAGATCTGATTTAGTTCAAAAGTGTTTACTCTCTTGGCATATTTCTCATGTGAGAGCAATTTTCCTAATGGCTCCAGTAGGCTAGGCAGACCTCTGTTTTGCAATGCCAAAAACCTGTTCTAAAATTTGTTGATGTTGGCTTGCATGTCCTGGACTCGTCGTTCTAGGGTCTGGATCAAGTTTTTCAATGTCAGGACCCTTTTGATTAGTGAGATAGTCTCTGTCCTATTTCTAATTCCCATTTTAATGAGCTGGGAACTTGTTCTATAGTTTAGCACATTAATCATTCTAGTGGCAAACTCAGGCATACTGCCTAGAGATGCCCTTGATCGTTGTATTTCTCTATGTGCTTTTCCGATGAGCGTTATTTGCTCATGGATGGCCTCAATATACTCCCACTGATCTGTAATAGATTGGCCAATATGGCCCCATATGACCCTCTTGAGCTCAGATGTGACTTTGTCTAGTGTGAGCTCTTTCTCCAGATCAGTTATCCTTTTCTTGAGGGCCTTTACCTCCCTCTCTCTTTCTGCCACATTCTGCTTGGACTTGTCATATTTTTCGTTGATTTTTGCCAGACTGTCCTTGGCTTGATTCAGCTCAGACATCTGGGACTCTAAGACCTGAATTTCGTTCCTCAGCTTCTGCATGTCTAGGCTTTCAGTCTGCTCCGTTGTTGGTGCTGAGGTGGATGGTTCTGCCTGCTGTACCTGTTGGCTAGGAGGGGTAGTGACTTGAGGGATTTCCTCAAGATTTATTGTTTCTGGAGGTGGCTGTGAGGTTTTCCCTGCCTCCTTTTGCTGTAATGCTGCCTCTAATGTGGCCTCTGATTCCTGCAGCTTTTCCTGAGTTTGGATGAGCTCTTTGTATACTGTCATCAGTAGAGCAGCTGCATCCTTTTCCTACCTGAGCTGGGCAACCTCTTTTGTTTGAGGGTGAAGAGTTGCAGGGATTTTTAACATCTTTTTTAATGCTGCCATATCAGCATCCCTTAGCTTCAGGATTTCTTGGACAGCCTTAACATCTTTAGGATCATGCCCAAGCTCTATTATTATTTCTTCCAGAGCCTTGATCCTATTGTCCTTAGCTCGAGAGGAAGCCCTTTCCAACTCAAGCTATGCGGTAGTGTTATTCAGGCTATTCTGCAGCCTGTAGTTTACCAGGGTCTTGTTAGCCAATGTGGCATAGACCATCTCACCCGTCTATTTATGCAGCTCTATTCGATCCATTGGGTGGATGTCTTTTGATAGGACCTCCAGATTGGTCCTGATGTAATCTGCAGCTGATTGTGGTTGCTGCACTGTTGGGGTAAAGTGGCTCATGATCATTTTTCCTTCATGTGCATCAAATGCAAACATGAGCCTTTGTTGGTTGGTAGGAGCCATATTCAGTAGGTGATTGTAAAGTTGCAGCTTCAGTGGTTCATTTCTGCTCTTTATATCCTTAAATTGCTGCTTAATTCTTTTTTCTCCTCCCCTCTGCTGTCCTGAGGAGCTCACCTCTCCTACTGCTGCCCTGTCTTGCTCTTGTTGTAAAGAGCTGGTTGAGGCCTCCATGCTGGGTAGGCCTGCTCCTGAAGTTTGCCCCATTGGCATCTCTTCTTCAGAGAAGGGATTCAGTCTTTGCCTCTTCTCTGGTGATGCAGTTAGGGGTGTTTCCCTATCTCTTTTCCTGCTCACGTCCTCCCTTTGAGGGGTTTGGAGGACAGATGAGTCAATTCTTGAGTCTTGCCCTGGGGGTGCCATCTGTGCTGGCTATTGCTAGGTGGCCATTGGGGCCTCTGCTGTTTGTTCCCCCTGCACCTGTTGGTCCTTTTGCTGTTGTTCCTGTTGGGGTGGCTGTACTTGACCCTGTTGTGCCTGTGGCTCTTCCATATCTTTCTCCTTCCCTTTGCTTTGAGCCTGGCCTGTGGTTTGTACTACCTCTTGATGTGCTGCAGATGATGAGGCCACTGCTCCTACTTGAGGCTTTGGCAGAGTAAGTACCTGTGAAGGAGATTCCAAGTCAGCCATTTTCAATAGATGCCTTCTAGCTCTTTCATTCAATTCTTCTTGAGTGACTGGTTCCTCCAGTGTGTTCCTTCTCCATTTTGGTTGGTTGGCAAATCTTTCAATGTGGGGCAAGCTCACATGTTCATAGCTAGAGAGCCTAAATTTTAGCCTCCTGAGTGATATGGATTGATTAGGGTCATAGGGCTTCCAAAGGAAGCTGTGTTTCAGGCCAAGGCATTCTAGTTTCCTATCAGCTTCTTTCCAGCCTTCCCTTTTGTTTAAGACAAGGCGGCCCAACTGATTTTTTACCTTTAGCTGTGCCTTCTTGCCCTTGCCTACAAAGTGTATCATATCGGCATTGCCAAATTGCCTGAAATATTCTAGGGCAAACAGTCTCATAGGCACATACTTAGGCAATCTGTATGGGCGTAACTCACACCGATATATTCTTATTACAGTGTAGTGTTGGTAAAAGTACCAATCCCCTATGATGTATACCTTGGATAGCTGCAGAATCCTCTGCATCTCATCAGTCAGTCTTGGAGGAGGTGAGCTTAAGAATAAGGACATGGCTGGATGGATGAAGGGGTCTATGAACTCATAGTATGTATATGGGGAGTAGGTGCTGTTATGAAACACCGAGGTCCAATACACCACTGACCTTGGATTGCCTGCTGCATCTGTTCTCTTAATCTCAAAGGAGAACTTCTCATGTTGATGGTAAAGAATGAGGTGATAGATGTAGGAGGTGTATCTGAACACCTTCTCTCTGGACAGGTTCAAGAACTGCTCATGCATCTTATCTGAAATATATGTTTCATAGTCATAACAGATTGGAGTCTTGCCAGGGGAGAACATAGTCATCATTACTAGCACCGTTTCATCAACAAACTCCAGTGACTTGTACCCCAGAATGGAACTAATCATATATGCAAGATCTACACCCAGTTGATTGAGGTAGCCATCAAAAATAGGAGGGTGTAGCACAGTGTCAGAGTTTGTAATGAACAATTGGTTGAGCTTTAGGATCTGTGCATCTGTTAGTATCTTGGCTCCTTGGTTGATCAAATCCATTAGAGACAAGGGGACCAGTTTCTTCTGGGTCTTGAACTGCAGCATCTCTCTGATGGCTTCAGGGGTCATGTAGAATACCACTGCACCTGTAGGGTCAAGCACAGCCCTTTGCATGGGGTCATAGCAGACAGCACATAGATGAATCAGGTCAGGGAACTGGTTGACCTGAGGGAGCTTGAATATTTGGAGGAAGGAATCCCAAATGCCTAGTATGTCTGTTCCATCCTTATGTCTGGACTTAAGCTCATTTAGTAGATGAAGGTGGAACTTGCATTTCGATGAGGAGTCCTCTGAGATTTGGTAGTCTAGGTCTGCCAAATCCTACCACTCCAGCTCTCTCTGAGGGGCATTTAAGGGAGAAACATTAAGGGCAACTGGTGCAACTGGAGTCTCCATGGTTGTTTGGATTCTGATTGGTGAATAAACTTCTGTTTCTTAGGCCGGAAGAGCACTGCCTGGGTGAAGAGGAAAATTGAAAATGCAAGGTAATAGGGCAAGTCCACAGCAATTGAAATACTATTTTGGTTCCTTGAGAAGGCAAGTTATAGTGTCTAACAGACCTTCCTTAGCAATTGAGTGCAGGTTATGGTTTCTAGTTCACAACTGCGCGAACGAAGAATGTAGGTTTTTCACTGAAATTGCAGTCTAAATGGCTCAGCTAGTGAAATTCGACCGTCAATTTTTCAAGAGGGAGTTGGGTGTAAGTAGTTTTCTGGTGAATTTAGGTGTTTTCTATGCTTAACGTAATTTTTAGCATTTGCAGAGAAAAACCAGGTTTCAGAGAGGTTTTCACGGACAAATACCTGGTAGATTGATGGCCTGGGTCGGAACAGCAGGTGGGTATGCGCGCCGAAGAACTCCTGCTTGTTTTGAGCAGGTTGGTGAATTCTTCGTCGTGAAACGCATGCAGAGAGCGCAACAACGTTTTTTGCAAAAAGTGCAAAAAATAAAAAATTTTTGACAAAATATGGCTTTTTTGGGTCATTGGCACCTTTTTAAATGACGTCAGCAGGTGGGTTCGGGTAGGATGACGTCAGCATGATGTCATCAGGTGACGTGGCAGCCTAAGACCGGTCCACGGTGGTGGTGAGGTGGCGGACAGGTGGACCAGTGGTGGGTGGGGCACGCGGTCGTGGCGCTGACATAGGCGGTAAGAGGACGCTGACATAGGCGGATAGGTGGCGCGATATCGGGCTACCTCTTATACGGCGGGGAATCTATCAGAGGGAGATCCGATGGATTCTGGAGGCGACGCATGGACCCCGCATGACATCAGTGTCTGACAGATATCGGACGATATCTGTCAGACGTCGGGGCTGCTCCGAAATTCACGATGACCGTCGGATTAAAGGAGCTTGATCGGACGGTTATCGGGCCAGGGATCTGCACGGGCAATACGGTCATCGGGCGGGTATTTAAATAATAATTTTCTTGAAACTTGCGCCCGGCGGGACCCTTTGGAATATTTTAAAAATTGAATGGTTCTGTAATGTATTTCTTTGTTAAATTATATGCAACCATAAACTTTGAAAAAAAGGTGGAAACTATGGTTTATGAAAGTTTTATTCGCGAAATGGCTTAGGGTACCAAAACTTAGGATAAGAGGGTTTTTCGATGAAATTTTTCATATAAACAGCGGAAATGGGTCCCGACCTTAGGATAAGGTGGGGAAAGTGGGTTCTTAGGCATTTTTCACTTTTGAGCGCGTATAAGGGTAAAAAGGGGTTTTTTCCAAGGTTTTTAGGGCAAAATGAAGGATTGAATGGACCAATGAGTGCTGGGGAGATAGGAGGTTAGGCTTGGGTTCTTGAGCTAACCAGGTGTTAATTCAATTCCCTAGTAGTGAACCATATGGCTATAATGCCAAGGAGGGGGTATTTATACAATGCTCAGGATTTATACACCATGGTGTTATAGTAGTAGGAAAAGGGTAACATAGGGAGTTAAATAATACAAGTTAGAGGTCAATATGGAGGGGGAAGGTGAACGAAGAGTGATATCACTAAGTTTTCTTGAAAATAACTTAGTTTGAAGAGTAGATCAAAATGAAAAGAACTTTACACAAGAAATTTGGCTTCTAAAGGCCATAAGAACCAATGTAAAACCTGAATCTCTCTTGTAAACACATCTTGTGAAGGGATGTTAGTAAATGAGTGGTAAACAAAGGGAAGAAGGGAAGTTAAACATGCCCCATTGTGTTGTTTTCCTTGTATTTGGTTAGCAAAGTTCCAGCTTGGATGGAACAGCACTTCTGCAACCCCATCTACCTACCCAACTATTTTGCCTAGCATCTTTTGTTTCTTCTTGGAGGGTGCACTTGGACTTGCAGACCCTTTATGTGCCTTTTCTTTTCCATTGGCTTTTTCCTTTGATTTTCTATCTAGCACTACCCTTATTTCTTCCAAGGCCCCAGATTAAGCAGTTGGAACCTTAGTTTCTCTGCCTAACTACTGATCTGCCAAGATTAAACAGTTTGGACAGATTTCTTTTTCTATTCTATAACAAAAAATTGAAACATGTCATGATCCAGATTAGACTGTTGGACGATCCATCAACACTCTAATAGGCATGAAGGCATGTACACACCTTGCTTTTCCTTGAAAATATGGGATCTTTGTATCAGCAAAGCAGAGCATATTTGGCATTTGAATTTGCCAATCATGAAATATGAAACCTATTGGTATAGGTATCCAACAAGGTATAAGCATATGGATATTATTTTCTAAAGTTTAACCACAAAATCACTTAAAAAATACTAAGAATTAATAATGTTTTGGAAAACACAAAGGTAACCCATATAATGATGAAAGTGAAGTGGATTTGATGACATGGTGGTGGAATAGAGGTGAGAAAATGTGTGAATGGAGTGAAAGTGGATGTATTTTAAGGATAATTCTTAAGTCGAACACTTGCTCAACTACCTAGTTCCATATCAACATTACCATGCATTCCACAATGTGCATTCTTAGTGGCTAGTGGGGCCATATTTGGACTGTTATAGTTCTCAAATGTGAAATACCTAGAGCCTCTTCCTCAAAAATTGTGCACTACACAGTTACAGTGCCCAACCCTATCGCTCTTGTCTCTTGGAGATCTCAACTACATAATACCTTGGCCAGCGTTGCCCCTACTCCACATTGTAGAGTTACAATGGATAGTTGGGCCATTTATCATCCCTTATAGTGCTCAATTATGAAATCACTTGAGACTCTCCACCATTGTGCACTGAGCACTGGCAATGCCTAGTCATGATGTAATAGCCCCTAGTTGATTTTCCATGTAAAAAATATAAGATCAAGGCCATGGGACATGTATTCCAAGTTGAATGGTGGGAAGAAATTATAGTGCAGATCATTTTCAATTTAATTATGACTAAGGAAATTGGTAAAGGAAAAGAGACACTAAGTGGAAATTATTTATGAAAATAAAGGAAAATAGGAGAAAAGGATGGTGAAGAGACACAAATTTGCATGTCAAGGAAATTAGAGGAAAATGGAGGAAAATGAAGAAAACAAAGGGCTCAATGATAAAAATGATTATGAGGATCAGTTGCTAGCTTTTGTTAGTTGAAATTTTGTCAGTTGAGTTTTGGAGCTCTCATTTCATTCTCTCATTCCCTCGTACACTTACACACTTAGACCATTCTTGGAGAACTTTGACATACATTGGATTTAGATAAAGAAAGCAAAGGAAAAGTAGGAAAGCACAAGGGAATAATTGGATCAACAATTACAACTGTATTTCTTTGTAGGTAATAAGTTGCATGTGTGATTTTCTTCCTGATCTATGGTTGCATGGTATATCGATGTCATTTTATCATTATGAATTTTCATTAGCATGGAGATTTTCAAAGATTGACAATGGCTTTAGACTTTCCTTTCAATTTCCTAGATAACCATGGTGTTGTGGGTTTTTCACCTGTTGTTTTATGATTCGTGTTTGGGTTCCTTTTGGCTGTGGGTTGGAATAAATGCTCTTGAAGCCCTAGAATAACTTGAGTTGAGTTTCTAGTATTGGATCCTAGCTTGGAAAAAATGCTCTGAAACCCTTGGTGGGTTGAGGTACTTGTCCTTGGAGCCAAGTTCGATAAATACTATGTAGCCCTGGAATGTTGTGGGTTGAGTAACTAGTTCCTAGAGCCCTAGATAACTTGGGTAAACATTGACCGGGATGATCTTAGTGACGCCTGACCATAGAGGAGGAATCACTATAGTTGAGGGTTGAGGTGCTTTGGCCTCTGGAAGCCATTGCTTGGTTTTCTCTTTCTATATTCCATGAGATCCCACATTCATGCTTGAAATATGGCAGGAGGGTGATTGTGTAAAAGAGAGATTTGGCTTAGACCAATTTATGGTCGGGTGTTACATGGAACTTCCTAACTTGTTTGGTATTTTCATATATTAATAAGATTTATTTTTCTACTACAATTCTTATATACTATAGTGATTATGTTCATGATATTATGGTCGAGCTGCCATGGTTTCTATGTTAGATATTTTCTAGTTATTTTCTAGTTACATGATGTATGTTATATATGGCTTAGGTCATGATTTGTATATTTATCTAATGGTTGATCAATATATGGACTATTAAGTGTTATGGAAACTATGTTGAGAGGGAATATAGCCTTCTTAGTGATTCTTAGATGAATCTCAAACTCTTATGATAAGATATGAATTCATGACCTATAGCTTACATGTTTTCTATGTGTTTGAAAAAATGTATGATGTGTTATAGGAAACACAGGTCAAGTTATACCTTCAAGTTTGAATGATTAGCATTTTTTTTATGAAAAATATGATTATGGAAAGTTACAGGAAGTTATCAGCAGTGGTTCGGAGACTAGCCTAGAAAAGTGGCTTAGATCCCGAGACCGCGGGTACAAAAATGCATATCATGGGTCATAATTGCATGGATCAAGACTTGTGAGTGTGGTCGAAGGCTCACAACCGCATGCAGTCAATGTCAAGGGTGAAATTATAATTATATTAGTTAGTAAAACAAGGTTCCAGCTCATGGATTGACCACATGGGGTGTTTCTTCAGCTCTTAAGTGTTTTGTAGTCCTTGCATGATGTCAATTTGTGGTTAGTTTGTAGCCCCCACTTCCTTAAGAGGAACTAGGAGGTTGGGTTAGGTCATAATGGAACTTGTCTCATGTTTACCCTAGTGAGCTTGTGAATTTGGATAAATGTGGGAAGGGGTGGTTACAAAGTCATATCAGAGTGGATTTAGTTCTCTTTGGGTGATATCTACTACCACAAAGTGGTACCAAAGGAGTTTCCATTCTATTTGGGTGATATCTGATACCACATGGTGGTATTAGAGCTTCCAGGTTCAAACACTTGGAATGGTTGGGCTAAATGTGTATCATTTTTCATGCATAGTAGGTGAGACATAAATAGTGGTGGTCATTATGAAGTTTGTGTCAGCATGTTGTTGTTGGTATGTTATGATGCTAATATGTGGGTGGAGATGTAGCATGATATGTAGATTATCAAAGTGAGGTTACAACATTGGACCTCAGGGTGAGAGCAGATCTTCATATAGGTTAGGATGTTTGGAATGCATGTATGATAGTTAATGGTTTCCATATGCATTATGGTCATATACGCACCTATCATTATATTATGATTGTGGTTACATGCATGATAGATGTTATTTGATGAGTGTGGTCATATGCACATGTGTTGGATAGTTATGTATGGTAGTTAATTTATTGGTATATGAACTAAACTCATATGCATGATGGTTATGGTCATTTCACTTGTGATATTGATGTTATATGTATCATGATAATATGGGTTGGTTTGTGTTGATGGTTATGGTTATGATACTTAGGTATGAGTCGTTATATTTTTGATATTGTGTTGTGCTTATTTGGACTGACTTGTGTAGATATGATAGCCTCCCATGAGATACATCGAGGTATGAGTCTGATTATGTTGTCTATGTGCTTTATCTAACATGGTATGTTCACAGGAAATAGAAGTTCAAGGATGAACAATAAAGTAGTGTATAATGGTTCGCATGATTCCCTTTACATACCTTACATGATATCTATGGAACCAAAAAGTGGCATGTTTTCAAGTACAAAATGTATAAGAAATGAAAATCAAGTTTTGGAAAGGGTGGTTAAATTTAGTAGAATTTTGGAGATCGAGCCACTATAGTAACTTCCTTATTATACCTTAGTGTGGACCATGGATTGTAAGTGGGTTATTATTACAAGTTGTTTGATTTTTTGATTAATTTCATAAATGATTATGTCTATAAGACTGTGTGAACGAATGATCTTGTTTTAAGACAATTGTACTAATACAATATGTGTGGAGACAGATGATATGTACTTGAGTGCAATTGGATGCTAGTTGTAGTATTATGACTGATGAATGTGAGGTGATTGTAGATTATGACATGGTTCTTAGTCTTCGTAAAAGAGGATTTCAAATTAATATACATGATGTATATATCTATAGAACATGTGACTCACATGTGTGACCAATTATAGGGAAACATGCTTGGTATTAGGATGACAAGGTAACATTTGATTTATTTATATAACTAACAGTTGGGTGATGTGATAGTGCATAATAAGACTCAATTACAGAAACGAAAAATGTAAAATAAAGGAATTGGGTGAGAATTCCTTTGGCTATGTTTGGAAATAACAATTCCAAATGAATGGTGAATACATTAATTATTTTTTACCTTGATTTTGTCTGACACTATGTGGATATGTGTTATATTCATGAGCATGTACTTTTCAAGTATAATAGCTAGTTTCTAGTTATCGCTGGATTACTCAAGGAATTGGTCTCTTAAAAAATGATATATGTACATGTCAAATTATAAGTCAGCGTGATGGGACAACAAGGTAAGGTAACAGATATAATGTTATGTTCATTTATGTACTAAAAATTTTGTGTTTAAGGAAGTATGATTTGGGGATTGCATGATAAAGGAGACTACCATGCAATCTTAACGAAGGCTTGGGTTGAGGTTTCCCTTCAAAGAATGGGGAACCCATGGGAATGAGATAGGGTGTTTGTTTCTCATTTTGTGCTTTCAGTGCTTTGTGATTTATTTTCACTTGATTTACAGTTCTGATTGTATCTGGTGCACGACCATGCCACTTTGTTTTTCGTATCATATTGTTATTGGTTTTTCATGGTTTTCTTCTTTTTTTCCTTTTATGTCTAGAGGGGCTTAGGAAACCATTGGGAAAATAGGAAAGTTAATGGAGCTCAAGGGGAGTTGAATGAAATGCAATAGGTAATGTAAGACATGGATGAAGCACGATGCACGGATAAGGGTAGATGAATGTGAGAATATGATAGTTGGTTGAGATGGTTGGGTCCATTGGGCTAAATGGATGGTGGCAAGACAATCATGAGAAAGGTAATAGGAAAGGTAAAATGAATGGCTTGAGCTAAAAAATGCCTTTTCTATGTTGGGAAATGTTCTTTTCGATGTTGTGCATGTGAAGCATGAATAAAGGGAGTTCTCTTAACCTTGATCTTATGAATGATGGTAATTGTGTTGTGATGATGAATATGCTATTAATTATATATGTGTGTGTGTGTGTGTGTATACCATTGTCTGACAGGGTTTCTAGTGACTATTCTTGTGGAGGAATGATTTATTATGCAGGTGAATGGCATGAAGAGGTTCCTAGTATCAAGTGGGCAAAGTAGCCCTGAAAGATCTATGACTTCGATGTCATATGGATATGAATTGATATTATCTTCTTATACTATGCCTATTTTTATGTTATCGAAGGTAATGCTAAGGGATATATCAATATATTAAAGGCAACATGATCTGCGACATGCTGGGACAAGCATGGATAGTGGAAAGACACTAGAAGCAAGGGTGCTTCTTAGAGATAGTGTGGTCACAAAATGTGCAGTGTTGCTGCTATGTACATATGGTGCTATGTACATGTGGTGTTGCACACATCTTTTATAGGTGGTGTTGTGTACATTTGGTGTTTTATATGTGTTTTACATGTGCTGCTATGTACATGTAGTTTTGTGCACATGTTGTACAAGTGGTGTTGTGTACATGTTGTACATGCGATGCTATGTACATGTGGTATTGTGCACACCTGGTGCAGGTGGTACTGTGTACATGTCATACATGTGGTGCTATGTACATGTGGTGTTCTGTACATGTTGTACATGTGGTGCAATGTACATGTTGTACATGTGGTGCAATGTACATGTTGTACATGTGGTGTTGTGTACATGTTGTACATGTGGTATTGTCTACATATGGTATTGTGTACATGTCATACATCTTATGTTGTGTACATGTGGTACTATTCTATGTGTATTATGTAGTCGGTGTATTGTCACATGTGTATTCATTGTGTTGTAATTTGTGAATGTATATTTATTGTATTGTACATCGGGTGTAGGTGTACGCCTTTTGTTGTACAATGGGTGTAGGAGTACGTGTTGTGTTGTACATCAAGTGTAAGTGTGTGTATTCTGACATACACCATATCTTGGTGTACGTGTGTTATGTACACTACGTGTATGTGTATGTGATTAAACATAAGAGAAGCATTGTGTGCTTTCTAGACGTGGAAATTGATCTAGTGTATGTACGAAAAGGGTAAAGAACAAAGGAAAAAGTAAATAATTATTCGAGGGATAAGTATCAATATTTTATTCCAGTTTTAATTATGCATGTGATCTATGATTCTTATTTATGACGGTTACATGTGATCTATGATTTTAAGTTATTATGGTTGAGTTTTGAGCTAACTAGATGTGATATGCTTATACAATGATTTGATCAAAGAGCTAGTTTGACTTGTTGTGACAAGATGTAAACAGAATTGCAGGTGTACCTTATTGATGAGCTACAAATGAGGTATGTTTCAAATTTATTTCATTTACTTTTTAATCTAATGAAAATTATTTTCTTGGTGCATGAAAGCATGGAAAATGCCCAAGTTTGGGATGTTGAAAATGCTTAGTTTGGGTGGTTGGAACTAGATGCAAAAATGTTAGCATCAACAATAAAAGGAATTGGAAAATGTGACAATATGATGGTAAAAAATTAAGGTTTGGAGCCATTATGGGACACTATTACCTATTAGCATCGATTGATAGCCATGTGCATGCTATGACTAGTATCTTTGACATAGCCTTAGTTTTGAGTCAAGGATATGCCTTGGTCATTTGACCTTCTTATGTGAGAAAACCTTGCCAAGGGATGGATTACTTAAGGGATTGTCTAGCAAAGAAGGGGAATCCAGTGAAACTTGTAAGGTGTGTGATCACACAGAAGTGGGTGACCATATTTTCTAGTAGACTATGTGGTAGAGAAGGGAAGGTCAGGGAATGAATTTGTTTTGGTCATTATCATTGTAAGATGGAATCAGAGGAAAATTGGGTGTGTGCCTTAGAACAACGATTCTGTAAATTTTCACTGAGAGAACAAGTAGCACAAGGACTATAGCATTGTACATTAGATGTATGCTTGATTTTGGTAGTGGATTGTGGACTTCCTATGAAGGAGGTGAATCATGGTACTACTTTGAGCGTGGAGGTGTGATTGTATAGATTCCCTTGTTGCTCATGCAGGAATTTATCATTTTATTTATTGGTTGAGAAAATGTGTATATGTATATATGTGTATATTATTGTAAATATTCTATCTGTCTTTAGTTATAAATCTCCATAGACAATATGATCATTTGTTTATTGAAGAAAATATGTATAAGTATATGTGGTCGTGATTGCAAATGTCGTAATGAATTTTGTTATAAATCTCCAATAAACAATATTATTTTCATGTTTTAAATAGGATGTGATTATAAATACTGCATCAAGTTGTGTTATAAATCTCCATGGGAAGTTTGTTTTTTTTTCGACAGGTTTGCTAGTCATAGGTGTCATAGAACATCGAGGATAGTGTTCCCACAAGGGGGAGGGTTTGTAACAATGCCTGGTTTATTTCCCATGTAAAAAGTATAAGAACAAGTTCATAAGACATGTATTCCAAGTTGATGATGGGAAGACATTATAGTGGGGATCACTTCTAGTTTATTTATGGCTAAGGAAATTTGTAAAGGGATTGGAAAAGGAAAAGAGGCATTAAGTGGAATTTATTTATAAAACTAAGGGAAAAATAAGAAAAACGGAAGGTGAGGAGACATAGATTTTCATGTTATGGAAATTAGAGGAAAATGGAGGAAAATGAAGAAATAGAGGCCTCAATGATAAAAAGGATTATGAGGATTGGTTGCTAACATTTTCCAGATGATCTTTTGTCAGTTTAGTTTTGGAGATCTCATTTAATTCTCTCATTCACTCATAATATTTCAAACATAGTGAATTATTGGAGCACTTTTACATACATTGGATTTGGACAAGGAAGGCAAAGGAAAAGTAGCAAAGTGCAAGGGAACAATTGGAGCAACAACTACAACTAGATTTCTTTGCAAGTAATTTCCTTGTGTATTTCTAGATGCATGTTATATGCATGTGATTTCCTGGTTATGTTTTTTCATTAGCATGGATATTTAGCAAGACTAAGAGTGGTTTTATCATATCCTTTCCATTTCCTACATAAAAACAGTGTTTTGGGTTTTACATTTGCTATTTTTTTATTAGTTTTCAGGTTCCTTATTTCTGTGGGTTGGAACAAATACTTTGGAAGCACTTGGTCAACATGCGTTGAGTTTCCAGTCGTGGAACATAGGTTGGGATAAATGCTTTGGAGGCCTTAGTGGGTTGAATTAAAAGTCCCTAGAGCCAAGTTGGACAAACACTCTGGAGCCCTGGAAGTTTGTGGGTCAAGTTACTAGTTCTTGGAGGTTTCGACAGCTTCGGTTGAGACAAATCTAGTTACTGTTAGTGACGTCCAACTGTAGAGCTGTAATCACTGTGGTTGAGGGTTGAGGCTGTTTGGCCTCTAGAAGCCTTGGTTTAGTTTTTTCTTCGTTATTCCAAGAGATCCCACATTCATGCTCAAAATATGGCACATGGGTGATTAGCTAAACGAGAGATTTGGTTTAGCCCAATCTATGGTCCTGTGGTACATGGAACTCCCTCCTTTGATATCTTCATATATTAGTAAGAGCTATTTTTCTACTATGATTCCTGTATACTTCTAATGATTATGTTGGTGTTGGCTTGATGGGCCCTGACCCAGGTTCAACATTAGTCAGCCAAGAAAATCCCTACACTATTGGCTCTTTCGGCATCAGCCTGCACAACGCGGACTGAAGTCTCACCTGAAGCAGTATGGGGGGATGTGGGAACCAAGTTTCGGCACCTTGAGATGGTCGTGATGTTGTTCTTACTTCCTGATCCTTCCTTGGTGTAGATCAAAAAGCCTTTAGGGCTTATCGATGTTCCTTCTCTTCCATCCTTTAGTACCTCTGTGAGCGTACTCAACTGATCTTTGTACAACCCTAACCTGAGGTCTAGGCACTTATGTGCCTCTATGATTGGCTTACTATATAAGTTCCCAAGTTATCTTAAGGGTTAGCTAATCTACCATGCATTTATAGTTACCTTTGCATAATCCTTTATTCTTGCTTGTGTTTAATTAACAGATATAGTAAGATACATTCGCGCATAAAATAAGCATTATAATCTATACCTAGATCATAACATAATATAATTAGATGCATTAAACAGAGACAAAATACCCTTCGATTGCAAAATAATTCTCTTTATTGATATCTCAAGTTCAGTACAAACTTTATTTGCACTATGCACACAGCTGCAAGGGTCTGCGCACTCAATTGTAGACTTCCACCATAGGGCTCTATGCACTCAACCGTAGAGCCTCTACCTATGCTACAACTCAAGAACAATTAGAACTTCTTACCCCAAAATCTTTCTTACCATTATCACTGCTCCCTTAGACTCTTATAAGACTCCCTTTTTATACAATCTCATGGTCCGCGGACCATGGGTTGATCTTTACAACCGACATTAGACTTCACAAAACAAGGGTGGACAACCCTTTGACCTCTTCATGCTTTCTGACCAAAAAATGCGTAGGCTTTACATTTTTACTACAAAATTTGGGCCTTCTACCCCAAAACATGGGCTTTTAGCCCCAAAACTGGCTCTTGGGGGAACCCATTCTCAATAGTCCCCCAACACAAACATGGTGACTCACCCCTAACTCACTTTACGGGCGTGGAGATCTTGGCACAAAGACCCCCCATCTCAACCTGGACAACTGCTACCTCGATGGTGATTTGCGAGAATTCTTGCTTTATTTCTTTTACCAACTTCTTTGTTGCTAGCCCTGCATTGTCAACCTACAGCTTCTGCTCAGTCTCCTGCAGACTAGCTAGCTTGCCTCCAATGGAGGCCATGATCAAGTAGGCCTCATCTAACCAAGGCTTCAAATGCATCTTCAACACTACCTCTTTGTGCTGAGCTGCATCTACCAACTCCTTCAGTTCCTTGGCCTGCTGCAACTTTGCAAGTCTCTGTTGATTCACCATCCTTAATTGTATTCAAGACCACTGGAGCGCAGGTCTGTCCATTCTCTCCCAGGTCTTTTTTCGCAAAAAAATTGTGTCAGACCCTAGATCTAGGATAACTTGGTCCATCTCATATTCCCCTATCTACACTGTGAGTCTCATCTCCCAGACAGTCCTTTCCTTGTGCTTGCTAAGCTTCCTGACCATGCGCAGTTCACTAGTAGTGCTATCCTTACCAGTGCACCAATCCAATTCCTACAGGCCCTTCACAACCTTACTATCATGGAGAAGCATCATGCAGGTCTCCAAGAACATGGTAAGCATGAACGAGTCCATTTCTTCAACTTGTTTCTCCAAACTTCCAGAGGTAGAGTCGTTAGCGAAGCTTTTCTTTACTTCCATAAATGTTTCTTTTGCACATTCCAAATCAAACCCTACCCGCTTATCCAATGCTTTACAAACCCATACAACTTCTACAGGTTGCTTCCCTTTATCCTCCCTATTCATGGTTCTACTCTGCAACAAAATGGTTACCTTAGGGTCTTCCTTGCAAGGCAAATCCCTCATCATCTGGAGATTATGCGGATGTTGGGCTCCCCTTTTGTGAATGTTAGCAAAAATATTTAGCAATCCTTAGTCACATGGTCGAACTAAGTACAGTAGCGGCAATAATTGCATCATATTGTTTCCGAGAAAAATAGTGTCTATTTGATCTGCTAGTCCCACTAATATGGGTATCTATCTTAGAAACAAATAATTCAAAGTAACTTGTGTTTTCCTTTGTGTATGATAGATAAGAGAGAAGCAGAGAGCGCCAACCTGAATCTTTCACTTGGCTCCTTTCTTGTTTCCTCTCTCCTTTGATAGAACTTGCCACTCCTTTCTCACTTGTCCCACTTTAAAGAACACCTGTAGAGGCAAAGCAACAGAACACCATCAAAACATAGAGATCTATAATACCATAAACAATGTAGAATCAGAAGTACATTAACCATACAATTGCATTCACAAATAGCAAGATTCACAAATACACAAGTGTATGGAGGAAAACTTGAATAGCTTTACTGATAGTAGAAGTAGAAGAGAGGATTACAACCCAGCTATCTGATCCAACATCATCCTCCCAGAATAGAAGCCCTCTTCACCTCATGAAAAGCAAGATCCCAACAATGCAATGTCTCAAAGAGAAACCAACAACACTTCCTTGCAAATTACAAAATTCTAGCCTTTGGATCTCTGAGATGAGGGATCCATTTATAGATTTTTGCAGAGGGGTGAGTCAGCTTTTGGGTTTTTGACTAGTGTCATTTCACTGATAGTTCTTGGTTCCACTTGGAGATTTCATGATCTCTTACTCATCCCTGGGTGAATTCAAAGAAGCAGGTGTCATATGAGAAGTTTCTATAAGATTCTCTGGGTTTCCACTTAGGAAACTGTCTCTTCCATTTGTCTACTCTCGTCCATCGCACCCCACAGAAGGATATTTCAGTATGAATCACACCTGACCAGTGTTACAGTTAGTATGCATCGCACCCTTAGCATGGAGCAGTCTGTATGGTCCAATTTTGGCCAGTTCTGAGTGGTTTTTCAGTTGGAACTTCTGGGAAATGATGTAATCAGTTGACCATGATCCTTTAGGGTGTGAAACAACACTTTCCCTTGGTTTATCAACATATGTGATTGGGGTTGCAGTGCCCAAATATGTCTATAACAGTTGGCTCCTAAAGCATGACGTCGTAAATCTTCTGATGTTAGGTGAAATTCTTTATCATGAGGATCTGAGGTCTTTTGAACTGGAAGGTGACCAGTATAAAATACAATATAATACATTATCTTCATGTTATTTTCATGATCTAGCTAAGGCGGGCATTCCCATGCTCAGCTTTATAAATTCATTTTCATCTACATAGGACAGACAACCGTCTGTGTTGTAGACTGGTGATTATTGTAGAGCCATCATCTTTTAGCTTGGATGATCATCTGTGCAGCTATGGTGTACACTTAATGTCTTTATTTTCCTGAATATATCATAGCCTGGATGGATGAAACTAGATCTGTGGTCTTAAAACTGATTCAATATTCACCCAATGTATAAGTCGATCCATGTGAAAAGATGTCCTAAAGTCGAACATGGAAAGACATCACCGGATTACCAGCCAATGATGTAAGCTATTAATAGGTGTGAGAGGAATCACCGATAATGATAATGACCCTCAAGGTACTATAGTACAATTCACGTGGTGTGAATATAGGATCTGATGTCAAACACCATGCAAAATCTTTCGATCGAAGGCCATTGATGTAAACCTGTCATCGGAAGTGAGCAACTTGCCATTGAGGCATGCAAGCTTCAAAGTACTGAAAGGGTTGTTCCTAAGTCAACTTCTTTGATAATGAGTTGATGTCAACAAGAAGTGACCCATTGTAGGAGGGCCTTAATGAATCCCAAATCTACGACATGAAACAAAGCAAATGATTTTCTAGAGGTGAACACGATCTGATGATACAAGGTTAAGGAATCATGGTCATGAAAAATGGAGAGTGAGGGCATTGCAGTGGATGAGGAGTTAGCTGGGTTGGTGAATTCTTTGAGTGACTTCTCTTGGACATATCGGCAACACTGAGATGGATCGATAGGATTAACCCCATGGATGGTATGGAGGACCGATGGTGATGGTGAACAGAATAACCCAACCCGACTCAATCATGGTGATGGAGTGAAAGTGTCATGTTCAAGAGCGACCTACTAAAAATGAAGTCCTTCAAGTTTTCTTCCCTTTTTCCCCAATCATTACTGACCAGTACCTCTTTATTTTTGTCAAGCTTGAGGAGGATAACATATCCTTGTTCTATAATTTTCCCTTCGGGCAAACCTGTCGCTATGTTTTAGCAAGCCTAGCGACAATGAAACTCATTCTTGTCCGGAAGGACAAGTTATTCACTATTTTTTTAACGACATTAAAAACAAATATAACTCGGTCCTTTTAATGTTTAGAGAGTTTGAAAAGAGATGGAAAGGAAACTCTAGTAGTCCATTTTCGTGGCGTAATCCCTTAAGTCTGAGAAAGTATAAAATAATATGAAAGGGGTGACGTTTCGATAGCTTTAGCGAGCCGAAAAAGACAAGCACTCAATCTTTTTGTGTAATGATCCCTTAGGTCCAATAATATTAAAATGTAGAGGAGGGATGGTGGTTCCCTTTACTTTAAAGAGTTGTAAAGGCTAGTAGCTCGGCAATCTTTTCATATTTTACGAGTCTAAAAAGAGATTAAAAGAGACTCGTTTTTGAGGAATGAGTGATGTTTCCGAGTAGCAACTGGTTCCAAGTAAGTTTGGAACTTCTCAAACATGGCAGTGTAACAAGGGTAGCTGATAGAATCACTCATCGCAGCTGTCCCTCAAAAGGGTAAACAATCAAGTGGATGCGTATGATCAGCTAAAAGAGTGGAGGTGATGGTAAGAACACAACCAAGGCTCAAAAGGCTGATAGAAATGCGATCACAAAGGTTATTTATCGAGGGTGGATTCATTTTTTAATCAGCTTCAATCTTTAGAAACTATGCTCAGTGACGAGTTTATTTTTTAACGAGCTTCAACCCTATAAAAACATTTCTCATGATAGTAGTCAGAGATGTTCAATTTTCCATTAACACTATATTCCTTCGACGGTTGTACAACCTGTTCAATTACTCCATCAAATTGATTAGAAATGAAAATACATGTTTGAAAAACGAGTTAAAAACTAACATTTTACTTGAATTATGTGAATAGTAACACAAAAGCAGTTTTACCTCTCATTTTTACCATTCCGTTCAAATTTGGGATTGTTGGAGCTCTGGAGGTGTTGTCCCCCTTGAATTTAATCAGTTGATTTCGGGAGATCTAGTGGACTATTTTCCATGCCGTTTGGACTAGGTAGGAGCTAACCCTGAGCTCCTCAATTGCGTTCCTTCCTTTTCTGGTTTAGAGTAGGCTTTCCCTGTCTTCTGTGCCCCAAGGGTTGAAGAGTTCGTTCTCTCCTCATCGCACCTAGTCTGCATCGAAAAGTGAGACGCATACTAGGTTGGCCATTGGCCAGTCAATATGCATCTCACCTTATACACATGTAGGGTGTGATAGGCACAGGAGGAAAAGTTTATACAGTGTTTTCTCATGAATGTTTTGCCTGTTTTTACCCAAATCAGAATCCTAATTCAGCTCTTGTTTGTGTTTCAGAGATTTATCGGATCAAGATGGTCATTACATGGTGTGAATGCGAGCATGAAGAAGAGGATATGATTGCCTTACACCATCTGGGTATGCTATTGCATTGCGAAACCATGGCTTGCTCAAAATCTTTCGCATATCCAGCATGAGGCAACAAATCAATTTGTTGCAATATCTTCTCGATGCATGGGATCTGACCAACCAAATGATCTAGATTAGAGGCAAATCCATCCCTTTGACAGTTGAGGATATCTACTTTTTTATTGGGTTATTGAGGCGTGGTGCCCCTCTCTCACTATCAAGATCTGCCCATGGGGGTGAATCTGTGATGGATTATATTCGCCACTTTTGTAGATATGGATCTCAGCTGAGCAAGGATGGAAAGATCAATATTTGAGATGTCACTGGTCGATATTTGAGGACTATTTTATTCACATTTCCTATGTTGGCTAGTAGCGTGACTCTTCATTTGGCCAACAAGTCTTATATGCAGTACGTCTTGGAATTCCTTGAACCAAAGGTATTCAACTAGTGTGATGGAGTACTTCTAGTTATAGAAGAATGGCTTTTGAAGGTGAAGAATGGAAGATCCAAGAAATATGGTTACAGTTCCATTCTAACTACTTTCACCTTGGAGAGGATTCCACTAATGCAGCCCCAATACATTTCTCTCGGATTCCCAGCACCGAGGGAACCACGAATGCATAGATGGGTTGATATCATGGCCAGACATGTTGTTAAATCACAGATTTCATTTTCTGATGCCTTCTTTGAGTGGTTCGACCATTATGAGATGGTCTTCACAAAGTATCCATATGTTGGGATGGATTTCCGAGGCGCCTTGTATTTAGCGTTACCGGTTGGTGAGAAGTGGGGTGTTATAGGTAAAAAGATTTGACAATATCTCTGTTTATTGCTTTTATAATGTTCTTGTGTTTCTTAAAGGTTATCAAAACTAATCAGAATCATATATGTATGCAGATGTTGGGCTAGTGCGACCAGTAGCGCACCCAAGGGTAGTAGCTGTTGTTCCAGCAGGAGAGGCTATAGGGAGGGTTGTCCTTCACGATTTGGACATAGCAGAGACCCTTGTAGTATTATAGGATCAGATCGAGGGTCTTACCCTTGGTATTCAGGATGTGAGGACCGACGAGTTACCTCTGCGATTACAACACCATAATATTGGCGTGCCGAGTCGATGGACTAGGCTCTTATGTATGATTGCATAGGTGGTGACTTGCTATCACTAGCACCATTAGTTTAGGGTGCTTTTCTGCATTTTTGAGTTTTTGGGTCATATGACCAATTTTTTCCTAGAAACAAAACATTTTGTAAAAAACTATAAACAACTATATATATTTTTTATTTTCGGAGTTTTATTTCGGTTAAGTTATGTGATCCTGATGCAAATGTTGATTGAAATGCTTTTTCCTTTATAACCACAAATGCCTATCTAACACATTATTTTCTAATGAATCAGTTAATGTTTTTAAGTTTCTGGAAATGTGTTGATATTGAATAGAATCAGACTCCCTTTCCAAAATCCTAACCCTTAGGAACATACGATAGATCGCTGGATTTCAAATGGAATAGATGCTAGTAAGTTGTACGATGAAAAGTTGTGAATCTAGCCTGACAACAAGTCGACATATGCCATTTGCAATGGCAACAGAGAGAAGCTCCATCAACGCATTGTACCCAATGGTGTTGTTCGTTGATGGACCAATGCATATCCCTCTGAAACTCACTAACTCGCCACTTAGATAAAAAATGGCCCAGGCTGCAAAAGATAGATTCTGTGTACTACGACTAGCTTCGTTGGCGTATCCAACGAATGATTCCAATAGGTCTGACATCTGCAACAAATGAAAAGTGGATTACCGAAACAAAATGATCACTCTTGACGAAAGCATAAACGTAACAAAAGCATATAAATAGATTACTACACTTAATAAAGCATAATAACGCTTAAGATACAACCTGTTTCGGGACTGCGACAGTGGAATCCCATCGTAATCTACTAGCTCGTAGGCTCCCTTTTCTAATACCTGCTTAACAATGTAGGGGCCCATTCACAATGGTTGGAACTTACCTGATCCCAATTTATCGAATTCCTGATCATATAGCAAGACCAGGTCACCTTCTGAGAAGACACGGGGTTTGACATTTTTGTCAAATTATGCCTTGACTTGTTTCTTATGACCTTCAATAGCCAAAGCGACATCACAGCGGATTTAATCCAATTGGATTAGTTAAAAAAAATGAGCCTCTTTCTCCGAAGTTCTGGGGAGTAGATTGACTATGAGCTTCAGAGATGAGATTTCACACTGAATCGGTAAGACCGCTTCCAATCCATACACCAACTGAAAGGGTGTGAATCTGGTGACATTTTTCACCAATGTCCTATATGCCCACAAAGTTGAGTACAGGATTAAGTGCCAATTCCATTTATGGACTCTAATCATACTTTGCAGCATGCGCTTTAGGACTTTGTTGATGGACTCAACTTATCTGTTAGCTTGCGGATAATATGGAGTAGAACTATCATGGGACAGTCCTAATTTGCTAGTTAATTCAACCATCATGTGATTGCGAAAATGTGATCCATGATCTACGACTATAGCCTGTGGAACACCGAATCTAGAGACTACATGATTGAAAAAGAAAAGAGCAGCTATTTTTCCACTGTTGTTTAATGTAGGCATTGCCTCGGCCCATTTTGTAAAATAGTCGACTGCGACTATGATATACCCATTCCCCTCGGCTGAGGTGGAGTTACATGTCATGAAATCTATGCCCCATTTGGCAAATGGTCCAACAGCAACGACTGGACGCATTGGTGTGGGTGGTAATCTGGTTTTGCGATCGAAGATCTGATAGGAATGGCAACTTATGACCGTGATTATGCAATCTTTGAATATTGTAGGCCAGAAGTAACCTACTCGTAAGATCTTTTGTGCTGTAGTGTAACCAGATTGATGCCCCCCACACACACCTGAATGAAAATCATTCAGGACTTTTTCAGCCTCGTCATGCATGAGGCACCTCCGCAGAATTGTATTGACACCACGACGGTAAAGTGTATCACCGACGATCATGTAGTCTTTAGCTTGGTATCGAGTACGTCATTGTTCGGAGCAAGAGGTATTAGGCCTGTATGTTTTGGTTTGGAGATAGATCAGTATATTTCCATACCATGGATCGCTTGACAATATCAAAAACAAAGATTCATCCACGATTGATGCTTTAGATGTTGAATCATTGGACGACGATGGGAAGTCACATAGTAACTCCGTGAAAACTAGAGATTTATTTGATTTCGATTTCATCAATTCCAGATCAAACTCTTGCAAAATGGCTATCCATTTTGAATATTTTCCCCCTAGTAATTGACACGACAAAATGTAAGTCATAGGGTTGCGATCTGACAAAATGGTAGTTTTGCGAAAGAGGATATATTGTCAAAATCTCTATACTACTTGAATAGCTACTAGAGCCAACTTTTCAACATGGGAGTACTTGATTTCTGTATCATTTAAGTTTCAGCTCAAATAATAGACATGATGTTCAATTCCTTTGTCTTCTTGTACTGAAAGCATTGCAATGCTTGTATCTACTACAACAAGATACAGGTTAAAGTCCTTTTGATAGTCAGGAGAATACATTAATGATGCTTTTATTAGGGAATCCTTTGAAGCATCAAAGGAAGCTTGTGCGACCTAATCCCAGTTGAAGGGCACTTCTTTTTTCAAAAGACGTGTATAACCTTTAGCAAGTTTGGTGTAATTTGGAATGAACCTCCTTAGAAGGTTTGCTTTCCCTTGTAGTTTCTAAATCTGAAGCAAATTTGAAGGTGGAGGCATGCCGATGATTTCCTGAACCTTACATGGGTCGAGTTCAATCCCATCCCTAGAAACTACGAAACCATGTAAACGACCAAAACTAACACAAAACACACACTTGTGTGGATTGAGTCGTATCTTGAAGTGTCAACAATGTAGAAATATACTCCCAAATTTTACGGATGATCAATCTACTTTTGCGAATGAGCCATTAGATTATCGAGGTATGGTTGAACGACATGTTTGATGTCATGGAAGGTGTAGTTCATTGTCCTCTAAAAAGTTTCCCCTGCATTCTTTAAACCGAAGGGTAATTTACGGTACGCGAATGTGCCCCGCGGACATATAAATGCAGTTTTTGACTGGTCCTATGGGTGGATGTTTATTTGATTATATCCATAAAATCCATCCATGAATGAAAAGATTTCACTTCTAGCACATTCATCAATTATCTGGTCGATGAACGGTGTAGGGTAGTTTTCCTTTGGACAAGCTTTATTTACATCCCTATAATCAATGCACACTCTAATCATTCCTTGCTTTTTCATGACAGGAACAATATTCGATACCCAATTAGTTAGAGGAATAGGGTAAATGAAACCAGCATGTAAAAGCTTTTCAACTTTTTCCTTGATTGCAGCGACTTTCTTCGAATGACCCTGTCAAAGCTGCTATCATACTAGTTTGACATCTAGATACATCTTGATTTTGTGTTCAACAATGCTCGAGTTAATGCCTCGCATTTCTTCATATGACCATGCAAAGACATCTCTGAATTTTTGAAAGAGAGCGGAGTATATTTCCAGTTCTGAAGAAGAGCTAGATTTGCCGATATGAATATTCTCTACAACATTAGGTTTGGTTGAGATATTTATGGCCATAGTTTCTTCAATATTGGACATATTTCGCTCGAAATCCACAGTATTTATAGTATTTGATAGAAAATCAAAAACTAAAGGATGATCAAGGTCATTGGAATAATCTTCGTCGTTATATTGAAGATGGGAACGATGGTGGTAATCTTCCCATGGTGCCTCTCCTATCGTCATTGACTAAATGATTCCTTTTTCTGTAGAATGTATACAAGACCAAGGATGGAAAGAGGTACCATACTTTAGAGACCTGTCTATCCAAACACTCAATGAGCGTTGATTTGGTTTCGCTGCCTAGCCCAAGAAAATTGATTGCTACAAGATTTCTATGTGGCTTGGAGACAATACCTGGTGATGATCCATTCTAACAAAATTTTCGGAGATCTTCTTAATCTCTTCTGATATAGAAGATACCACATTAGAAGTTTCCACTATGGCCACTTCCACCAGATTACTTGGAGGCGGGAGGGTAAAAGTACCCATTAACACAGGATCTTTTAGGAGGCCTACTCCTACATTTTAAAGCAATTGAGAGCTTCCATGGATCATTGGAATGCTTCCCGTAGCTTGTGAACTGTTGGGGAGAAAGGTTAGTTGGTCAATGATTGTAATTCCGCCTTGGAAGGGAAATGCAATCTTTCTAAAATATGTTGACACAACAGCAACCATAGCATAAATCCATGGCCTTCCTAGTAGGATATTGTAATCGAGGTTTCCATCGATAACTTCGACTTTAATTTCTATTGTCTTGCCCCCAAGTTTAGCTTGCAAGTTACTTAATATCCCATACGGCATGTATGTTCTTCCATTGAATGCTTTTAATGTCGTTGACGATCATGACAAGGGTGGTGATCCTAAAGTTTTCTAGCAGTTCATTGACATTATACATGTAGACGCACCCTCATCAATGATTGTTCGATGAACAGTTTTGTTGAGGCCTTTTACTTGTATAAGGAAAGCAAGTTGGGCCAGTAACTGAGGTTCATATCCTTTGTGGTTAAAGGCCACAAGATTGGAATCCGTTGGGTCAATCCCACCTATCATTGATAATAAAGCTTGCTTTTGGGAGGGGCAATTCTACAGTACTTCAAGTGTGACATAGCGGATGGCGATTGAGCCAGATCCTCTACTATATTATAATTCTGTGTTTCTCAAGCACGAGGATTAAATGTCGATTTATGTACTACTCCCTTTGGTGGCTTTATTGTTAGTTCAGGAATGATGGGTGGCACAACTTCTGACAAAGTTGTTGTCGAACTACTGGTTGATCTATAGCCTTGTTGTTCAACGTCTGTGAATTCCCGTAATCTTTATTCCTTGTCGATATCAAAGCATTTTTTTGCTGCTTCAATACGAATAACATAAGCACTTGGGATGGTGAAGCATTATCAATAGCAACTAGATTAGTTTTTGGGTTTGGAAATAGATCAGTCAATACTACTGAGGTGCTTGAAGCTTTTAAAAATTTCTTGACCTTATCTCGATGCAGACAATCTCTCGTATAATGGTCCTCATTACATATGAAACATGGTTGATTAGGTTTCTCTTGCCTAGTAGGGTTTTTAGAATATTTTTCAGGATTTTAATCTTCCTATTTCTTCTTTTTGTTTTTCCCTTTCTTCTTGTTCCCTGGTTGCTTTGGTTTCTTTCCTTTGTCAGATGACACGGCATTAACCTCCGAGGCAGGAATTTTGTCATTTGCTTTTTTTCTAGAAACTGCAAGGGCTTTACCAATTTGAGCCTTCGCGGTTTGCATACTAGAGGTACCAGTCACGCCATCACCGGCATGAGAGTCCCTATTTGATTTACGAGGGGGAGGAATGGAAAATTCCAGTCTAGGAGCATCAGGAATTTTGTCATAGAGCATGCCAAACTGAGTATAAATCAAGTCCAAATATTGTGCATGAGAAATGACTTGCTCTTCAGTGACAACTCCTCCTTTCGCCACATCTTTTGCAATATAAGGTAATAATGACTTAATAAACCACTCAGCTAAAATTTGATCAGGAACATAGGTCTTTACCATTTGATGATGACATCGCCACTCATGAATATGATTATATATGTGAGTGGTTGTTGTCTGTTTAAAATTGGTAAGGAGTTCTGTTCCTATTTCGTACCTTATGGGTAACTGAAAGTGGGTTAAAAAGGTAGTGGCAAGAGCACTGAAGTTATCGAATGAAGCTCTAGGAAATTTGATGTACCATTTCACTATGGGACCAGTTAGCATTCGCTGAAAAAGGCGAATTCTAATTGAATCATCATTGAGGGTGTTGGATGAACACCACAAATGAAAGGTCATTACATGATTCGATGGATCTTCACCCAGATTTCCATTGAATTTAGGAATATCTTAGGGATGTTTATGAGGAAACACCGGCCACCAAGGCATGTAGGCAATTGGATCATTGGTTAACCGGTTCAAATCTAGTAATTATAGTGTTGCTAGAAAGGGCAACTGTTGATTCAAGTTTGGCGGAGTGTACCCTGGATAAGATGGGATTGCCTGAGTAGTGGGTATTTGCATACTAGCATAATTTATCTGATTCTGGTAACTTTGATAAGGTTGATGGATATAACTAGTATAGAATGGTTGTTGACAATTGTTTTGACAATGCGGTTGTCCATTACCTAAAGTGCCTTGTTGCTCAGATCCTCAGTAAACTTGCTAGAATTGGGGTTGTTGATATTGCACCAACCATGGTTGTTGAACCATTTACTGTTGCCCAACACTGGATGATTGACCAACATGTGGAGTGATAACTCCAGATTGAGCCTGAGTCATTCCAATTAAAGAAGCACTAATCTGAGATTGTGACAAAGTCGTAGAGACAAGAGGTTTTTGTGCTACAACCTAAGTAATTTGAGGTTGACATACAACAGGTTGTGCTTGTACTTGCGACATTGTCGCAATAGCATCTGTAGTGGTAATATTTGACATAGGTTGGGTTGGTTGCATTGAATATACAACCCTTGGTTATTGAGGCAGTATTGGTATCCAACCACCGGATGTAATTCCAGTTTGACCTAAATTTTGTTGTGAGCTCTCATACAGTTGTTCATCAGGAGGGAATAATGAAAAAGTATACTACCTCTGTATGGTTGTAATCCATTGTTCAAAGGATAGATGGGTATTTGAATATTGGGTTGCCGAAATTGAAACTGGTATGCAGGATCAATTTGCTAAGCTTCAACATAGGAAATGCCAGATAGGGTCCCGGAAGAACCAATGGGAATATACCATGTCATCGAAATAGTCTCGAGGTCGACTCCATCTAGTGATTGATAACTAGTTGTGACAGATGGTATACCAACAAACATCGTAGGAGTGGTAGCAGGAGCTTTTGTTGTGGTTATATCGGATGACACAGTCCTAGATGTTGACGGTTGTTCAGACATATTCAGTCTATCGAAAAGATTTCCTAGCAATTCGACAAGAACTTGCGATGAAGGATGATTGAAAGAACTAGCTTCAGGAATAGAAGGATATAAGTGGATCCCAACTCCAAAATGCAATGGAGTACTGGATGGAACATCCTCTACAACTTTTTCTATAGCAATCAGTCTAGGTGGAAGAGGTACAACATCAAGTCCGTAAAATATTTCTGGGGCTGAAGAAGGTATAGTTTCTACAGTGACAGATATAGGAGGGGTGACACCTTCTCAATTCTGGAACTCAACTCCTAGATGTTCAAGTGAGTGAACTTTAGTTTCTAGATTAGCTCTAGATGGAGCTATTTCAGGTATTGAGGCATTTACCATTATAGTAGGATTAGTTCTAATTTCCTCTTGTAACTGCCCAACTTCTTCTATAAAGGCAGATGTTCTAGAAATGATCGGAGTAACTGTAGTCTCTGATGATGTTGAAACACAAGTTTCAAATAAACCAAGAGAGGTGGACTCAATTGAACGAGACCATTTTGCATGGAATGGTTTCATTTCTAGTGTCAAAGATGGTTGGCTCTGTTACACTAAAATTTGTCACCATGAATATCTACAGTTAGTATGGCTCCATCAACAATCATACTATCCTCCTTGGCAAGCCTCATACCTCTGATCTCCATGTAAAACTTCAAAAAAGAGAGAAAATCATTAAAAACATGTTTATCTCTGGGTAGGCAGTTTCTCTCTACCTTACCTGCGTGTACGCATCCCAAGTTCATAATACCTGCGTCCTTGCACGCTCTGTATGTAAAGGGGTGGGTGCGTACTCCTGTAAAGGTCAAATGGCACGAGTTTCATCTTAAAAAAGTTACTTGTGGTCATTTCTAGAGCATTCTAGAAGCTTGTTTGACGTGTATTGAGTGCCTCCAGATGGTTCATGTATCCCTATGAAAGAGGAACTTATCCCATCAAGAGAGGAGCTACCCCATCCA
>APFE031524875.1:0-15194 GCA_000404065.3 Pinus taeda
TAAGAAGTTAAGATATTTAATGTGTATATTAAAAATATAATAATTTAAATTGATTAGTTTTTTTTCTAATTTTTAATGTGTTTATTAAAAATATAATTTGAGTATGTTTAATGGTTAAGCGCATGTGTTTTCTCTTAAGACTCAAAATCAGAGGGGTAATGTATGTATACTTTGATAGATTTCGGAGTCAAATTATTTGTGGGTCCCTTGTTCCACAAACAATGACTTGGATGTGACCTTAAAATTCGATAATAATAATATTGATATTAATAATAATGTTTATCAAAACTATTTATGATTAAATGTTCCATATTTACCAAAACTATTCATTATTAAATACATGTATAGTGTCACAAAGCAAAATTTAGTTGTTACAATTATATTGTCTTATCATTTCATGATTCAATATGAAGAATGGTTAATTACATCCCCGCTGGGATGTAATACAAGGAATGGCTAAAAGCATGTACTTTTAGAAATGAACATTTTCATGTTACTATATGACTTTAAGGCGGCCAAAGACCATAAATTAAACTTCTACCAAATAGCCATTTATGATGACAAGATAACGAGAATTCTAGGCAAAAGCCACTAAAATCATCCTATTTTCCACCTATATTACATTAAAAGCTTCAATGTTTCGGTTTAGAATTAAATGCATCTGCCCGAGGAGAGTAGAGTAGGAGGAGCTTCGTAATAAGCAATTAAAATAGATGATGATGACGATGGAATTGATCTATGCTTTAGTTGTGATGTTTGACAGGGATTAAACTATGAGTTTAATGTAGACCACCACACTCATTAACTCAGAGGGCATATTTATCAAAAATGCAATGGAAAAATGGTCCATGATTGGGTAGACATGCGCCTCTAGCCATTGCACTCTCATGGAGAATGATGCCCAAAGATTTGTAGAGGAAAGACTCTATTTTGGGTGTCAGTATTAGGTTAGATTTAGAAGGTTATACATGAACGAACCTAGAAAAACTTAGAAGCTAGAAAGTGGTAGTAAATATGGAGGCCATGCAAACAAGAAAAGTCAACATTAGATGCAATTACCATCATGCCTATACAATGAAAATCATGGGTTCCGCATAATAATGAGAGACTTTTTTTCATCCTTGGTAGTTGCCATGTGTTGGGTATTGCCTTCTTGTAGTAAATGTAAGACCCTACTCATTATTGGCTTGTTAATGGGAAGGGTGGTTGTGCAGAGGAGTTCTATTTTCGGAACCATGGCCATTTCCTTATTGGAGCAATCCACAAATTTTGGATCCAATAGCTCAAGAAATCCATTATTTTTCTCTATTTTGTTGCACACCCACTTCACCAGATCTTTGTTCTCTCCAAATTTTAGATATATTGGTTGTTTTATCATCACGAGCTCTAAGATCACCACTCAAAAACTATATATGCCACTTATTTTCATTCACTTTGAGTGTATAAGCATATTTTACGAAATGGCATACATAAATTTTTTAAAAACTCTTTAAAGCTAATTTTAAATCTAAAAAATATCGAGATTACCATAAGCTTGGCTTGTTATTCAATTTGCAAAAATAATTTCAAAACACCAATTCAAATAGATACACCAAACAAATTCAACCGGAATTTTGATAGAACAATCTCATATTAAGAAACAACATTCTCAACAAAACATTGTCATAATTTTATAAAAAACAAGACACTACACACCAATACTCATGGAAACCCAACTCAGGTAAATTAATTAAATATTAGTTCATAAAACAATCACATAATAAGATTAATTAAATATTAGTTCATAAAACAATCACATAATAAGGAACAACCTCCTCTACGAAAACAAAGAAAAGATTGTATTAAAAGCATGACACTTACGGACAATGTTCACTGAAACCCAACTAAGGTTGAAGCAATGAGTACACAATAATATTAGAATTCAACATCTATCCATCAAATATTAATATAGTTAATATTTATAATAGTATTTTGGTCAAATTTCCATTTTTTACCTATAAAATGTTTGTGTAATTGAAGTCATACTAGAAAATGTCAAAATCTCATTAAATTATGACTATTTAGTAATTTAAATAAACATGCACTCAATCCTTGGTTTCTAGCACAATATAATTTTAATATTTAAACTATTTCATGAACCTTTTTTAAATTCCCTAAAATAACGCATTCATATTAATATGATATAATTTTGAGAGTTAAATTTGGATTTCACTTCTATAACCTCAATTTCCAAGTTATCTAGAACTTCACAAGATCATGTACTTCTTCATATTCATTGTTATAGTAAAACCACAATATTTAATTTACGCTAGAATGAGCATAGACCCATAGACCCATTTTAATGTTTTCTTTTTTATCAAATTAAACAAGGCTCAAAAAAATTTTATACTATAAAAAAACCTTGTGAACTTATGTTTAAACAAATTTAATAATGAGTTGTTTTTAATAGTATCAACCTAATTTATTTCCACTAATTTCAATGTTTTTCTACGTTGTTTTTATTTAGTTTTTCTACATTGTTTTTATAAGTATTTCTTCTTCTATTGAAATAGTGTAACATGTACAGTAAAACTACAAAATCTAATAAAATTTAAAAAATACCCAATTAAAAGATTTTTTTTTTTATTGAATCCTTCCATTTACATATATGGATTGCAATGTTGAATTTGCAATGTTTCACTGAAAGTTGTGTATATACTATTGTTTGTCTCCATCACATTTTTTTTTTTTGGTTTATAATTGTGTACATATTGTTGTTTGTCTCTTTCACATTTATATTTTTGACTTTATACAAGTATTTTTTTTTCAACAAACTTCACAATTTGTGATTTGAAATGACCATATACTAAAAACTGATGTAGAATTGATTAGCCATTAATGAGTTTGATTGTTAACTAAAAGCACGGAAATTGAGGAAAACTGCTTGAACTGATCACTTTACAACAACTGATAAACCATGATTAAGATGCAAAACAAAAGTGAAAAAATTGAATATACAAATATACCAAACAACAAGATTGATTACGGAGTTCATCCTTGATGGACTACATCTCCGGGTCTGCTTTCAAAATGGACGAGGGTTTTTACTAGGAATGAGAAGAAGAAGTCGATTACACAGTGATTTGGGCAGACTGAACTTGCACACAGGGAACTCAGACCTCTGTCATCAGATATCTCTCTAAACTAGCTTTCCAATGCTGCTTACAGTTTCCAAATCCGACTCCAAATGCTCCCGAAACACTGAAAACAAAATCAACCTCTAACCTTCGGAACCTCCACATGAAACTCAAAAAACCACCAATATCCTCTTAATTGAGTAAAACTGCCTTTCATAGGCTTACAGATGCATTGAAACCATTTCTGATTGCGTTGGAGGTGGATTAGCTTACTTAAAGTGTTAAATTGGGGTTTAGTTGAGAAATTTATGTCACTTTGTGACATTAGGCAACTAGGTGTATTAAAATATCCAAAAATTTAATATAAAACCCAAATTTCAACCATATAATATCCTGGAAACCGTTAGTTGGTAGCTCACTGGGTGGAGGCACTAACACCTCATGTGAACACTTGGAGTTAACTGTTTGCAGGGTGGTTATCTTGGCGGCTTCCTCGCCGGTGGTTATGGTTGGTGAAATGTGTTCACGTGTTTAACAATTTTAGGTTTTCTCCGTGTGGTTTAAGGTCTACGGTTCTCAAGCCCCGACGACTTAATAAACTGCTGATCACATGCCCCAATGCGGTTAAAATCCATGGTTAGGACCTTCATGAAACCTCACTAGTTTATATGTCTAGTCACATTAACCTGGTTACTCCTTGTGATTCCCATGCTGTCAAGACATTGGTTAGGTGCTATTATATTGTAATTTGTAATGTTTTGTATGGTATTTCAAAGGCCAAGGACTATAGTTTTTAAATACATTTTATTTGTAAAAGATGGAAATGTATTTACATACATAGGTTTTGAATTGGTTGGTGTTTTTAGGATTAGGCTTTTAGCATTAGGATTAGGTTTAGATTAGGGTTTGGTGTTTTAGCATAGGATTAGGGTTTATAGAACTTAGGCTTAGGGTAGCATAAGATTAACACATAGATTAGGATTTATTTAAAAAACCCATGTGTACAATTTTGTCACAATGCGACATTCGCGAAATTCGTCATACAATGACAAATAACCTATGTCTATCGTCAAGAAATGATGATCTCAATCCTTTACCATGATGACAACCCACACACATCGTTGACTCCAACTATCTTTGCAACGACAACTCGGACGATGAATCTATGTCACTGACAACACTAATGTCGACACACCAAACTTGCAAAGTCAAATGACAAAACACATGTCGTCGACCAATCCTGGCAGAACTGTCGATGAACATAAGTCAACAGCCAGGTACAACACCACATCAACTGAACACCATGAACATTACTACGAACATTACCTGAACAACCTAATCATAACCAACATTGTCGAAACTGAACTGAAACAACGATGACACCCATGAACGCTTATGATGACACTTTGAACACGTGTGCAATTGGATCGACGAATCCTTCTAGATCAGTTTGTTTCAAGCAATAAATACATTTTTAAGATTTTAAAGAGTCATTTATAACAAAACAATTTCTTTCATCAAAATTGGCATAAGTAGTTGACCTGCTAATTATGCATGTTTATCCATGCTTGGTTGAATGTTTGTCCATCAAATATGGTTGGTGTGATAGAATTTTAGCACTATCATCTATTTTCATCAATACTAATTATCCATGGAGCATATTTTCAATGTCCATCTTAATATAATGGCATTGAAATGATTAGTAAAGTCGAACCTGTATTGACCAATTATGCAATTTGGACTCCTTACCTATCTACTTTCAGATTTTTTTTCGAAATGAAATGTTACATGTTTCAAAAATTCATGTTTTCTATATTGTAGACATGATATTTCAAACGAAAAGACTTTTTTGGATGAAATATTTCATGCCTCATAATTTACTGTAATATAAAATTACATTACATCAAGCCCGAAAAAAAAAAATTAAATAGTGATTTTTAATAACAAATAGCATGTATATAATGATGTATATATTATAAAGTCTTAATACTAACCATATAAACATAAGGACAAACCATAAGCATGCATATATTGTTAGATAACTTTAATTAGAAAAACTACCAATAAAAATTTTAAAGTATGTCAATAGCTTAAAAAAATGAAATAGAGCACAAACATTAGTCCATTTTAGTTATCTTAAAATTCAAATGGGTTGCTTGAATCGTGTGTAAAATGAAAAGTCACCCGAGAAAGCTTTTCTTATAAGAAATTTCTAATAGTCCTTATATACCTACCAAATTGTGCTCCTACTAAAGAGGATTGGCTCGGTGGGATGAACAACATCCCAATGTTAGCTCAGCACAACCTCATAGAACTCCTAAGAAATTTCGAATAGTCCTTAGAAACTTACCAAATTCTGCTCCTACTAATGAGGATTGGCTCACTAGGATGAACACCATCCCAGTGTTGGCTCAGCCCAACCTGATAGTACCCCTCAGCCCAAGAAAGGGAACACTTTTTGTATAATTAAATTAAATTATATATAGAATATTGAGAAGCCATAGTCCTAGCCTATAATATATTAACAAAATTTATTTATATCTATAAACTAAAAATCTTCATAATAAAATAATCTTATTGCATGGTTTATATATGTAGTATTAACAATAATAAAATATTCTCAAATAAACTTACAATTTATATTTTATTTTTATTTTTTGGTAACATAGATGTATTACCGAGTAGATATGTTGATATACTTAATGAATTGATATTTATTTACAAACCATATAATTTACGAGTTGTTTCTAGTGCGATTTTTTGGAAGCTTTTCAGGTGGGTTTTTCAGGTCTATTTTTGTAAAATGTTGAAATCACAAGTTTGATAGGTAACTCTTCCATAATCGAAGTATCATAAGGGTTTTTCATAGCGCTGAAAAAGAAATTAATTAGGACTTTTTAATATATTATTTTATGATAAAAAATAACTATAGCTATTTGATTTAATAAGTAAGTAACAAGTGAAGAAAGTGAGTAGTGAGACAAATATTTTGGAAATGAAAATAGACGTGAGTAAAAGCCACACAATCAATAAAGAAGAAAATATTTTTCATTTTCAATCCTCTTAATCTCCCAAAAAAAACATATTCTTTCATTCCAATAACTATATATAGATATACAAATATATTATGTTAAACTTTTAACATGACAATATCTCAGGATTGTTACAAGCACGGAGCTACTTAGCAATACCAACTTGCGATTTCACTTCCTCTGCCCTACTCCCCTGCAGTTTTGGTAGTTTGCTCCTAACGTTGCCATTTCTTCATGTCTTAATCTGTTGTCTTTTCGTCTTTTCCAGATCTACATCTCCGTGAGTACTTTTATGTTTAAAAAAAAATTCCGCCCCGACATACAATCTGGAACCCTCGTCATGCTTATTAGCCATCCATGAATGTGTTGGAATGGTTGTTGAGAGGGAACGTTTTGACAAGTTGCCGCTGCTTTTCTGTTCCTATTTCCTTTTTACCAACACCAAAGTGAAAGGCTAAAAGTGGTGGATGAAATCAGGGAGACAGCATGAAATGTCTTGTTGACTGCCGACCGAACTATTATAATGAGATACTAATGTTTATGAGCCAGTTATCCTTTACAACACTTTTGATGTTGAGATGTTCCCTACATACACCAAAGGTTTTAAAGAAAAAATGAACAAAAGGTTTTAAAGTGAGGTTTTCAAATATTATATTCAATCCACAAAGTACCATTCACGCTTTCTCTATGATAATATTTTGTTATAATGAACAATAACATATGGTATTTAAATACTCTGTAATAAAGTTCTCATCGTGCATCTAAATACTCGAAAATCCCAACTTACATGGAAAAAAATGCAGCAACAAATTGCAAGATGATGATGATGCGGTCACTTACACATTCACTGAAAGTGCTTTTGCAAAAGTAAAGTCGAGCAGTTCCCTGTTGGAAGACGTAAACATAAGTGGGTCATAAAATCTCAGTATCTCATTATAATAATACCAACTTGCAGCGATTCGGCGAGCAGGGAAACATAAATTTCATGCTTGTGTCTCCATGATTCCCTCCACCTTTTTTAGTATATCACTTTCATTTGGTAGAAAGGAAATATAATGCCCGTAACATGCCCAGTTGTTGCCCGCCAATACCCACCCCATCAACATATTGGTTAATTTCAAAACTTTTGCTTGCAATTTGCGTATTGACAATTTTGTATTATTTTATTGAAGAGAAACGAATCCGCATGCATGGATAACCAGCATCGCATTCGCCATGCATGGATAACCAGCATCGCATTGGCCACGATCATGATTATCCTGGCCACAAGGGTTCCAGAAAGTAAGACTGGGCAGAGAATCACTTAAAGGAGTAAAATAGTCCCACACATTTCGAATATCCGTTTTAGTGGTAGCTGCTTTATCGTTGTTTGCCTTGAGTTAGGCTTGATTCACCTAGGTTATATGGAAGGGAGGTTGTTTGATAACACATTTTTTTGATTCACTTGGAGTTAGTGTATATGGGATTTAACTATTTATACATCTAAAATAATGTTGTTGGGTTTTGAGATTTAATCAGTATGATTTATTTTTCAGGTAAGGATGTAAGTTGATAGTATCAATTTTTTTTAAGTGGAATGGAATTTTTTTTGAGGGATAAATTTTTTTAAGTGTAAATTTTTTTAAAATCCAAAATATAACATGTAATTTTTCATTATTTAAATTATATTTTTGAATGCTATATAGAGTATATATAAGACCAAATAAATAACATATTCATATTCTTTTATTATAGGCAATAGTATTTTTCTATTTAAAACATAACTTTTATTTTTATCTTAAAAAAATATTTGTCAATAAACAAACAAACACACTTACACACTGCTCTCATACTAAATTATACTAAATTGTAGAATAAACTTTTAACTCAATAATATATAACTTTAAATGTATCGACAAAAATAATATAAAATTTAACAATTTATTTAAAAATAACATCAAAATTTACAGTTTAAAAAAAAATATCAAATTTGACAATTTAAAACGTCAGAAGTATAGATCACTTTACTGACGATCATAAAACTATTATGGACATTCTTTTTTTATATTTATATGATGACACGGCTAATGTTTACATCTCAAACTATGTGGTGGAAGAGACACCGCAATAGGGGTATCCAAATTGAGTCGAGCATATATATGTAGGAAGAGACACTGCAATAGGGGTAACCGAATTGACTCCAGCATATGGAGAATGAAATATTCCGCTTCTGCAAGAAATTTTTTATCTGGGAATTTCTAATGGTAGGAATTAAACAGGTATCATTTTTTTAAATGTGGTTTGGTAATTTCAATTTCAAATTTCTAAGGGTGGGAATTAAATAGATATCATTTTTTTTAACGTGGTTTAGTAATTTCAATTTGAAGCTAAGGGTAGGAATTAAACAGACATCATTTTTTTTAAATGTGGTTTGGTAATTTCAATTTCAAATTTCTAAGGGTGGGAATTAAATAAATATCAATTTTTTTTAACGTGGTTTAGTAATTTCAATTTCAAAATATAAGTGGGGGGCAGAAAATGTAATTGTAATCTTCAACTTATATTTAGAAGAAGGGTAAAGGGAATTTTTTTCTTAAAAGCCTTTATCCACAGAAATTGAAAGTATATGAAGAATTAAGTTTGAATTTTGAAAGAAGAAAATAGTTTTATATATATTTCCATCTAAATAACATTATTTTAGTTATTTTTTATTATAAAATTGTAGAAATAAAAATGATAAATATTTTAAGTTTCACAAATTACAATAATTAAAATTGTATAATACCAAAGTTATTTAAAACTCCGTCTCTTTCACCTTAAGCACTATTTCCATAAAAATGACAAAATGTCAAGTTTTGGTTAGAATTTTAAAAAATAGAATAAATGACTGTTTTTCAAAATATTAAAAATATCATAGAATGTAAATTTAAGGATAATTCTAATCCAAAAAAGAATTAAAGGATAAGAGAATTAACATAATATAAGATGTAGTTAGCTCTAATATAGAAGATCAAAGGTATCACTCTATTTTAACTTAGTGTAAAGAAGAAAATCAACATTACTAAATTAAAAATAAATCCTCATAAGAGTTCCATAATGAAACACTACATTGAATAGTTCTTGAAATGTCATCTATCAAAAGAATATGTCTTCTTTGTGATAGTAATGGTGTGGAATATGAAAAGAAGTTTCTCCTAGAATGTTATATGTACACCCATATTAAATCTCAATTTTCTCAGTACTCAGTGTCCTAATGTTTTGAGCCATCAACATTATAGTGATTTACATATGATTCTCCTGCAGCTTTTAAAACCAAATAAAAAATAAAACTTTAAGGAAAACTTTGTAATTCGTTACAATTTTTTCTCACGTTAGACAAGTTCAATTTAGTCTTATTAGACATTCATAACCACCATCACGAATACATCCACACCCATGCACATAGCACTTTGTCATCTTTTATGGAATTCCTCATGCATAATATGCAACTAGTAAAACCACATCTAAGTGGTTGATATAGTGGAAGGCTTCATAAATATAACAAAACAATCTATTGTAACCCAAAGAATGCCTTACCAATGGACACATTTACCTGATTAACCATGTATAAAAAGGTTATGGGTCAGCTTTAACTTGAGATAAAAAAGAAATTACACATCTTATTGTGAAATGGACCAATTTGCTAAATAAGATTTTGTTATATATAAATGAATGTTATTAAATAATAATGATGAACTGATAATGCATGAACTAATTAGAATAAGAATAATCTCAAATCCCTAGGAAATTGGTGGCCCCCATATTGTTATTGTTGTGCCCTATAGAAGCCCACTATTGTTATTCTTGTGCCCTTACATTATTATTGTTATGTAAGCTTTGATTATATTATGACCCCTTAGACTCCTATATATACAAAGGAGGTATTGTCAATTGTATCATCAAATAAGTTTTCATTTATGTAATATAAAGGATGTTTCCCCGTCCAAGAGGATACCTTTCAAGTAGTTGGTCTATCATTTTGTGAGCTAGTTGCATGACATTTGGTATCAAAGCTTTCGATTGTAGGGTTTTGCTGCTGCAAATAGGTCATCATAGAATTTTCGTTGTATCATTTTTTTCACGAAGTTTCAATAGTTAAAAATTTTACCACGAGAACTCAGAATATCAATGAATTTATTATAAAAATTCCAAATCTTGGTTCACTATATTTTTGGAGATATGGTCTGAAGAAGTTAGACTTTTTGCATGCTCCAAAATTTCATCTCAAATAGGTGATCTTGGGAAAATCATCATAACTTCCTCTATGAGCACCAAATTTGAATTTCATAAAAGGTGGCTAAAATTAAATGAAATTTAGTATCTTGTATATCGTTTTTAGGGATGAAGGCCACAAGAGTGACATGTGGCACCCCATATAAGTTCACTATATTGAACCAATCCATAATCAGGTCACCGTGGGATATTAGACATAACTTTATCTTGAAGAATACAAATTTGGTCTTAGTAGTGGAATTGGAAAGAAGATTCAAAGGGATACTACAAGACTGAATTTAAGATTTTCTAGATTTGAAATCATAGAGATACAACTTTTTCAATATTGAGCTCTTAAAAAGCAAGAAAAACGTGTGTAATTTTTAATTTTGCATAACTTTTGTTTGAAACATAGCTTGAAGGGATTCAAAGGGATATTGAAGTGTATCTATTAGTATTGTTTGAAAACATAGCTTGAATTATGATTTTAGAGATTCAAAAGTGGGATATAAGAACCATCACATTCCAAAGATATATATGAGTATTTTTTATGTTAAGGATCTAGTAACCTGGATACTACAGATGGAGCAATATTTTGATCTAATAGATGTGCAACCCTCATAGAAGGTATGCATTGCATATTTGGATTTAGAACCCAATCAGTTTATATGGTATAGATGGCTTTGTTCTTGTAAACCACTTTTCACCTGGTCAATTTTCCGGGAGAAAATGATAACATATTATGAAGATACAAAGAGAAACACTTTCTTTAGCCAATTGATTAATCCCAAACAAAAGGGTTTAATGGCGAAGCACATTGAAGAATTCCAAGAAATGAATATTAGGGTAACTAATATTCCAAAGGAGCATAATATTGACGTCTTCATAGGGACTTTAAAATATAACATCCAACTTGAGGTTTGCCTTTGGCAACCTAATTCATTGGAGAAGGCATTCAAGGTGGCAAGAAACATTGAAAGCAAAATTATGGCAACAAGGAAGTCTACCACTCACAACTATAAAGATGGATGTATTGTTACTCCTAGTCTTCCATAACCTACAAGTTTTAAACCACGGTAATTGGAGGAAAAATGAGCACTTTGTTACAGTTGTGATAGAAAATATACTAAAGGTCATAAGTGTGCTGAGAAGAAATCATTCTACATAGATTTTGAACATGAAGAAGAAAAGGAACAAGAAACATCAGAAGAAGATGATATACAATAGGAACCAAACCTAAAGAAAGAAGAAATGAATCCAACCATATCTTGTAATGGATTGGTAGGAATTACCACTCCTCAAACTCTCAAGATAGATGGATATATCAAGAAAAAAAGGTAATAGTGCTGATTGATTCGGGTAGTACCCATAATTTTATTCATTGTAAGATAGCCAAGGAATTGAATTGCTTCCTATATCCAAGACCAAAGTGTCGAGTGATGGTTGCATGATGTAGGAGCATGAGGCTTTAAGACAATAGGATTCGTATTATTCCAACAAAATATAAAAAAAGTTTACAGGAAAAGGGGTGGGGTCCTTTAGCTATCAATTTACAAAGATTTTTAGCTAGGATTTGAACTAGAATCTAGGATTTGGATTATCATGTAATAAATTCAAGTAGTTAGATGTAGTGGAGATTCTCGAGCACAATATCATGCATAATAGACAGGATTAGTCAGTTTGATCCTTTTGAATTGGGGTCTGGTTGTTAAATGAACCAATACTTACGTAAGTTCTAGATCATTGTAAGGTGATTTTGGACTGATTCTACTTGTTTGGCCATTTATGATTAAGTTGCAGAAATCATAACTCTATATTTTTGGTGAGAAATTGGTCAATCTCGGAGGTGTCACATCCCTTCGTAGTGTCTCTGTGTATTTTTGAATTTCCATTTTGGCTTAAAAGTTAGAGTTCTATTGTTTTATGTGATCACATTTAATCTTTCTTTGCCATGTATTAACAACTGTGGGATTTGAAGGTGTATGAATTCCTTAATCAGGTTGAAGTGCCACACTCGTTGTTAACTGTTGATTTATAACCAATGCATTACGCCTAGTCAACAGTGGGGATTCACCTGTTATTAAACCTTGTGTTAATCGAAGTCCCGCGAGCCGTATATTCGTAAAACATCTGTCATCGCCATTAATCTCTAGTCCAGACCTAAATTGTTATAAATTGGAGTTTATATGTCTATCGGCTCCGTGAGGCGATAGTGTCGTACATATCTTTGTGCGATACCGTAATGACCATCAGATCACAGATGAATGCTAACCATTGGATGGATCTCGCATTGCATCGGTCTTAAGTGAAGGGACCCTAGCCTAGCGGGGTTGTGAAATGCAACATGCAGTACGAAGCGCACCGATAGATATTGCATCACAACGTTAAGAAGTAAAGGAATCCTGCCTGGTGAGCTTGTGATTGCGATATGTGATGTTTAGAGGATATCACATCACATCGTTAACAATTGAAGGAATCCTACCTAGTGAGCTTGCGATTACGATATGTGATGTTTAGAGGATTTATAAGGCATCTGGTGATTGTGGCTAAATTAGTGGTTCTGATAATTTAACAGAGTATCTAACTCTAGAGGTAAATGACCGAGACTCCAAGGGAAATCCAAGAAGAAATTCTGTGAGAATTGGAAGTAAATGCTTTTGGATTTGAACGATTGTCTTTTATGCCTACAACCCAACCACCATTAGTGGTATCAGAGCAGCTTAAATACATTGAAAAAGATCTCAAGGATCAGAGAAAAAAATCTAACATGGCTTTCAGAGTTGGAAGAGGACGTGGTAGAAGAGGAAGGCCAGTTGCCAATGCTAAAGTGATGGAAGCTATGCAACATATGCAAGCTAGGTTAGAAGCAATGGAAACAGGGAGAGATGTAGATGCTAGAGATGTTAGTAACCCTGAAGTTGAAGCTATAGAAGAAGAGGGACCTATAGAAGTTACTCTAGATATGAGATTCTTTAAGTCACTATTGAGATCCACATCTAGACCTAAAACTGAGGTTTCAATTTATGCAGGAGGACTAAGTCCTCAGGAGTTGATAGACTGGATTAATGACATGGACAAATTATTTGATTATGAAGAAATAGAGGATGAAAAGAAGGTGAAGTTTGGAGGGATGGAGTGTAGGTAGAAAGAAAGAGAATTGGTAAGCAGTCAATTAAAAATTGGAACAGGATGGTAGCAAAGTTGAGGAGTAAGTTTTTGCGAGGTAATTATCAACATAAATTATTTAAAACAGATGCAGAATCTTCAACAGAGGTCTTCGACAGTGAAAGAATACACAAAGGAGTTCTACAAGGTGAGCACAAGAGCTGGACAAATTCAACATAAAAATGAGAAGGCGGTAAGATATGTGACTGGTCTTAGAATGGACATTCAAGATGAGATACGTGTACTATCTCCTAAAATAGTAGAAGAGGCTTACCAGATGTTACTGAAGGCTGAAGAAAAACTCATGAAGAAGTAGCCTTCTAGAAATAGAGGTACTTTCTGAGGAAGGGGAAGTCAAGGTCGTAGAGGAAAGTCTACAACAACTAGATATGGAGCTAGCAGCATCTCAAGTCAGCATACACCCATAGGAGGTGATGCAAGTGGTAGAGGGAATTTTTCCAAAGGAAGAGGAGGCAAATGCAAAGGAAGAGAAGTTAGATGTTATAAATGTAACAAGCTGGGACATAGAGCCTGTGAATGCCCAAAAAATGTAGGAACACCTCAGAGAAATGCAATTGTTGCTGAGACTGAAGAGGAAGTAGCAACTGTGACAGAAGAAGAAAATATTCCAGAGAGAGGAGAATATTTGGTAGTTAACAAGGTATTGCTAAAGCCATCAAAGGAAGTTGTTGAACCAACCCAATGGAAGGCTTTGTTTAGGATTGTGTGCAAGGTTTAAGGAAAATGTTGTCAGATGATAATTGATAGTGGCAGCATTGATAATTTTGTCTCTATAGAAGTGGTGGCGAAGTTAAAATTGAAGACACGGAAATATCCAACACCTTACAAGGTGTCATGGCTAAAAAAATGACATTAGTTGTTAGTGAATGAACAATGTGAAGTGGAGTTGCAATTGGGCAAGTATAAAGATAAAATTTGTGTGATGTGATGCCTATGGATGTATGTCACATATTGCTTGGAAGACCTTAGCAATATGATAGAGGAGCTATGCATGATGGAAAAAGAAACAAATACAAATTTTCTAAAGATGGTGTTAATCATACATTACTGCCTATGAAAGAAGAGTATGCATCAAGAAAGTCTGATCCAAAGACTCTATTTCTAAGTGGAAAAGAATACTTGCAATAGATTGTAGAGAATGAGGTGAACTTTGCATTGATTTGCAAGCCCAAGGTAATAATTATTTCTACTAAAGTTTATGATTTACCAATTGAATTACAAGAGATGATGGAAAACTATTGTGATATTATTGTAGATGATTTGCCTGATGTGTTACCGCCCATTAGAAAAATCAGTCATCACATAGATTTGATTCCAGGAGAAAATCTACCTAATAAAGTAACTTACATGATGACTCCCACAGAGAATGAAGAAATTAGAAAACAGGTTCAAAAACTGTTAGACAAAGCACTGATTATAGAGGGTTTGAGTCCTTGTGCAGTGCCAACAGTGTTGAGCCCAAAGAAAGATGGAGGTTGGCGAATGCGCACTGATTCAAGAGAAATCAATAAAATAACCATCAGGTACATAGTTCCTTTACCTATAATTGAATATTTGATGGATTGTTTGGGTGAAGCAAGATATTTTACAAAGCTAGATTTAAAGAGTTGGTATCATCAAATAAGGATTA
>APFE031524876.1:0-19480 GCA_000404065.3 Pinus taeda
TCATTATTAAACATAAATCAATAAAAAAAGTTTGATACTCTCAAACATTAACAATCTACCTAATTAACAACTTTCTATCTAACAAATTATTAATAACAAAAAATAACTAATTAATTACTCAATATTAGTTACAAATTTAATATTAAAGTAAAAACACATTTTAAAGAATCAATAATCACAATAATATCATTTCTAACAAAACCGAAACCCAAAACGTAGAGGAGTTTAACAAGGCCATACTATTACAAGAATAACTGCTTTTAATATAGATGCAAAACAATACATTCAACTCCTAAAAAATTCAATTAAAGATATGCAACCACTACAGGGGCAGTCACTTGCAGTATTCCAAGAAGAAATGAGACATATTAGATATATATTGATTGATGAAATGAGCTTTCTAGGATCAAGGTTGTTTATGCAAATAGATGCTCGATTACGAGAAGCATTTCCAGAGAAAACGAATTGCCCTTTTGGTGGCAGATCCATCATGCTTGTGGGTGACATTGGCCAGCTCCCTCCTGTGAGAGATAAGACTTTGTATGGTGGTAATACAACAGAGAAAGTCTTGTGGAACAAATTCAACGTTTTTGTCACTCTTGACACAATAAATTGCCAACAAGGGAATAATGAGAAACAATCTTGTTTTCGTAGAGTCCTCAATAACATAAGAAATGTAGAACCTATTATTGAAGATTGGGAGTTTCTTTGTCACGGGCTGATATGAGGTTGCATACTAGAGAAAGAGATTTATTTTATGCAGCAATTCACATCTTTCCAACAAATAATTTGGTCTCCTTCCATAATATGCATATGTTAAAATCATTATATTCTCCAATTGCACGATGTGTTACTGAGCATTCAAGGTGTTTAAAAATCATTGGTGTTGGCGATGATCAATTGGACCATGAATTTTTGTTGTCTCATGGTCAACGTGTTATGTTGACATGTAATTTGTGGGTTGAAGATGGCTTGTTGAATGGTGCAATTGGTTATGTTAAGGATATATTTTATCTGCCTATCTCTATGCCACCTCAGCTTCCAATGTTCACAACTGTTGTTTTTAATAGGTATGTTGGTGTTTCATTTGATGCAAGCAATCCAATAATCATGCCTATCACACCAGCGATAAGAGGAAATCGAAAACAAATTCCTTTGAAGATGGCATGGGCTCTTACAATCCACAAGTCACAGGGATTGACTTTAGAACGAGCGTCAATTGATATTGGGAATAAAGAGCATCAAGGCCTTACCTTCACAGCCATATCAAGAGTGAAATTAATATATGGTTTAAACATTGCACCATTATTCTCTTTTCAACATTATTTCGAGATGAAAGATAGTGCATATGTTACAATTAGGAAGAAAGAAGAGGAGCGATTGAAGTCCATATCGCTATGACATACAACTAATAACATTGTGACTTTTCTTCTAGTATGTTTTTTGAATTGCTTTGTTGGCATCTTGATTTACTTCTAATATAGTAATCATTTTCATATATTTATGAGATTAATAGATTCATCATATTCATAGTAATATTTAAGAAAGTTGTTTACATCGTTTTTCATGTTGTTCAATTTACTTATTTTTTTTAAGTGGCTATTGTTATTTTCTTTGCAACAAACCATTCAGACATAAACAACGAATTATATGGACCAATCATTCAAAACCAATTTAACAAATGGTTCATATTGATATAAATATTGTGGATTCATATTACATCATGAAATGAAAAAATGGAGGTTTTGAACATTGGCCACGGTTTCGTTCTATTCCCACAGTTTTTTCCATTATATTGTGAAATGAGGCTTATATTTGTAGAATGTTTTATATCATTTGGTTCATGTAGCACTAGAATTTCATGTAACATTATAAGATTAAGCTTTAAAACATAAATAAAAATGGGGTGTTATGTTTTATGTATATATATATCTATATATGTGTATGCTTATTTATTTGTGTGTGTCTATATTAATTTTGCTTTTGTTTTTCTATCTTTCAAATGCAGATTTGGAAAATAATGATGTCATCTATTATTCCAGAATAGTGCGCAATATTGCTAAAGTGATAAGTTTTCTTTCGTATCTTTGGAACAAGTTTGATAGAAAACAAGGGTTCCATCCCGCTTTTATTGATGAGCATATTCGTGTGCTAGATGAAATGAAAACACATGTAAAATACTTGTTAGATGTGCACTAGAGGGAGTCTGGGAGGAGAACAAGAAGGAATTGGTTGTAAATAGTTAAGTACCATGATCATTATCATGTTGATTTGAATTGGCGTTGTTTTTGTCATTGGTCAGGTTGTGTTTTGGAAGAGGCTATTCCATAGATGACTTTTCATGGAATGTTTCAAGTTCAATTTTGTAGTGGAATTATTTTATGTAAAGAAAACAAAAGATATATGTTAATACTTAGTGTTCTTTTTGTGGTTGCAATGTTGGTGAAATTGAATTTTTTTCTCGTTGTTTTTCTTATGTAGAATATTATATATCTTTGGTCTTAAAATGTCCTATTATGTTGTTCTTCTTTAAATCCAATGTGTGCAATTCAGATGTGTTTTTTGCATTCATGTTCCTTTGCTCCAATCGCAGTGTTACTATTTTTATTTTTTTTCTCTTGCATTTGTAATTGTTTTGGTCTTTTGTGTGTGTTCCTTCACTTTGTTCATGCCTTTCATAAATGAAAATATTGTTGAGGTTTCTAATATTATTGGTGGGATTTCATGTTCTTGTTGTTTATATCAATATTCTTTAGATTTATGCTATTAGTACGTTCATGTATTGATATTGATGTATTTATGGCTTAAAATTCGTTTATTCTTTATAATGTAGTGATATAAATGTGTTATTATTAATGTGATGATGATTTATCATGTTTTAATGCTTTCTAGTGTATTATTATCATTGTATTCATATTAATTTTATATATTTATGCCTTAATGGTTTACAATGTGGTTCTTATATTGGTTGTGGTTTATGTTTATTATTATAGTTTTGCGTTATAGAATTATTTATGTTTACAATATGGATGCCATGGATTTAGGGCTTAGGGGTTTTAAAATATTTAATATGACATATATTATTTCAGTTTTAAAACCAATCATTATGAGCGATGCCGAACGTTGCGTTATAACGATGATTGTCTTGAGATGAAAACCATAATCAGCCATGGTGAATCATGGTCAAGCATGGTTCAACGTCACATTGTAACAAAGATTGTCTCAATATGAAAATCAACAATGGTTAAGGATGGCCATTGATATTTATTTTTCGATTTATAATATTTATTGTGGGGTTTAACAACTTGGATTTATAATACTAATTCATTGGTGTTAAAATATCAATCCTTTCTGTTTTTAATATTGATCCCTTAGGTTTATTTGTTCTTTGAGTTTATAATACTAATAATTCCTTTAGTTTATCATTTTATCCCTTCACTTTATTAACCCATTGACTTTAAAATATTAATTGCTAGGCTTTATTAATATTTTAGGTTTTAATATTAGTTTGTTGAGTTTATTTATTCCTTGGGTTTATTGATTGCTTGGGTATATTAATCATTTTCTTTTATAAAATTAACAATGCATTGGGTTTATTCATCCCCTTTATTTATACTATTAATAATCCCTTGGATTTATAATAATAATAATCCATTTAGTTTATTAAACCTCAATATTAAGGGTTTAATCCATTACGTTTATAATATTTATCCCTTTAGTTTATTTATTGTTTGGGTTTATAACACTAACAATCTCTAAGGTTTATTGATCAATTGAGTTTATAATGTTAATAATCATGCGACTTTATAAATGCTTTGTTTTTTGAATATTAATTCCTAGGCTTTATGAATCTCTTGTGTTTGTAATATCGATCCCTTGTGTTACTTCATCCCTTAGTTTTTTAATATTTATCCCTTAGGTTCACTAATTCATTGGGTTTATAATATTAAAAGGTTAAGTTTATCAGTTCCTTGGGTTTATAATACTAATAATCCCTTGGGTTTATAATATTAATAATCCCTTTGGTTTATTAATCCCTTGAGTTTAAAATATTAATTCGTAGGATTTCTTAATCTCTTCAATTTTCATATTGGTTTATTAGGTTTATTGATTCCCCGAGTTTATTAATCGCTTGGATCTATTAATCCTTTGTGTTTATAATATTATTTTGTTGGGTTTACTATTTTCCTTGTGTTTACTATTTCCTTGGGTTTATCCAACTATTTATGATTTCAATATCACAATAGATTAATCTAATATGGAAATCAACCATGGTCAACCATGTTTATTTTTAGGGTTTATAATAGTCATGTTAGGGTTATATGCGTTGGGTTTATAATTTTTATCCCTTAGGTTTATTATTGCCTTGGGTTTATAATATCAATCTTTTCGGTTTACTGATCTAAGGGTTCATATTCCTAGGGTTTAATAATATTCCACAATAGTCAACAATAAGCCATCATGTTCGACCATGATCAACCATGGTCCAACATCACATTGTGACAATGATTGTCTCAATATGAAAATCAACTGTGCTCAACCATGTTTATTTTAGTATTTTCAATATTTGTCTAAGGTTTTTTATACCTTGGGTTTATAATATTACTCCCTTGGGTTTAATATTATTCCCTTGGGAAAGGGCAATGAAACAAACAGGACAGTTGATAGGAAAGGAGAAGGCTGAATTAACAGATGGCAGCGGAAGGATAAGTGGATAGGTAGGAGGAGTGGGGCTGGAAGATTTATAAAGGCACGACAGCAAGGGACTCGGTCGCGGAAGAAAGTCATTGAAACCAGCAGAGGGATAGGAGGAGCAGAGACGGCGAGCAGTTTCAGAGAGAAGCTAAACCGATTCCTGGCGAGGTATTCAATGGAGACCAGGAAGCGAGCCAGGATTGCCGAAGAAATGGAGGCTGAGCGTGGCAGAGAAAGAGACAGGAAAGGCAAAGAGGTTATGAAAGAGGAGAAAGTGGAAGAGATATACGAGATCTTCGACGACTCTGAGGAGGATGCAGATAGGCAAACAGCTAGCGGGCGAAACAAAAGTGAAGACGAATGGGAGCAGCAGCAAATCTGTGATGATCAGTGGAGACGGCGAGGAGGAAGGGTTAAGCACAGAGGTCGTCAACGGGAAAACAGGCAAGCGGAAAGCGAGCCGGAACAGAGCAATTGGAGAGGTAGCGTAGCGAACAGAGCCTGAGGAGCAAGGGGCGGAAGACGCGAACAGAGGAGGAGACCAGGAAGAAGGATGAGACAGACGATGGAGAAGACTGGGAATTTCTTATCCATGACCCTCGTAACACTAGAGGCAGAATGTCAGTGTTTAAACAGTCCCTCCATATCTACTGGGTAATGAAGAGGTTATTGGCTAAGGCCCTGGAGCAAGCAGCAACTGAGATGGCAGAATTGGCGCAGGGAGTCCCAAATTTGAGGAGGGAGCTTCGTATTATTCAGATCACCTTGGAGATGCAGGAGAAAAAGCTAGACGAGATTCAGCAGATGATAAAAGAAGCCCAGCAACATGCCAACAAGGAGACTACCCAGCGTCCAGAGGTAGCAGCTGAGTAATTTTAGTTATGTTTTATTTTTGATGAAGATGCATAATATAGATAAGGTAGGCAAGGTTCAAAGTTTAGAGATAGATAGCAGTTATATGCATGCCAGTAGAATCAGAAACTTGAAAGACTGTCTAGTGTATTTAGCCTAGATAAACAGACTATGGTCCTTTTACTTTTGGTCAGCAGTTAAGAACTTCAGGTGGCTGAAACACTCGATTTCCCCAAGAGTGCGAGTGGAAGGCAACACCCATTTTGATGTACCTTCTTGATTTGAAGAAATAGAAAGAAAAGAGTAACACCTTAGCCTAAAAAAAATAAAATAAAAAATATATATATATTATTCCCTTGGGATTTTAGTATTAATCCCTTGTGTTTATTATTCCTTTGGTTTTATAATATCAATCCCTTGGGTTTATTATTCTCTTAGGTTTATAATAAACTTCATAGTCAACCATTGTCAATCATAGCCAACCATGATCAACCATGGTTGAATGTCACATTGTGATAAGGATTGTCTCACCATGAAAATAAACCATGTTTGTTTTGTCTCAATATGAAAATCAACGATGGTTAAGGATGGCTATTGATATTTATTTTTCGATTTATAATATTTGTCGCGGGGTTTAAAGAACTTGAATTTATAATATTAATCCATTGGGTTTAAAATATAAATCCTTTATGTTTTTAATATTGATCCCTTGCATTTTTTATCCCTTTGGTTTATAATATTTTCTATTGGATTTATAATATTAAAACTTGCATTTTTTTTTTCTTTGAGTTTATAGTGTTAATAATTCCTTTGGTTTATCTTTCTATCCGTTGGGTTTATTAATCCCTTGACTTTAAAATATTAATTTCTAGGATTTATTAATCGTTTAGGTTTTGATTATTAGTTTGTTGGGTTTATTAATAATTTTTTTTTATAATATTAACGCCTTGGGTTTATAAAATTAAAATGCATTGGGTTTATTCATCCCTTTTATTTATAATATTAATAGTCCATTGGATTTATAATAATAATAATAATCCCTTCGGTTTATTAAACCCCAATATTAAGGGTTTAATCTGTTAGGTTTATAATGTTTATCATTTTAGTTTACTTATTCATTAGGTTTATAATAATAACAAACTCTAAGGTTTACCGATCGCTTGGGTTTATAATATTAATAATCATATGAGTTTATCAATCTTTTTTTTTTAGAATATTAATTCCTAGGCTTTATTAATCTCTTGTGTTTGTACTATTGATCCCTTGTGCTTATCGAAACCTTAGGCTTCTAATATGTATCCCTCGGGTTCAATAATTCGTTGGGTTTATAATATTAAACACTTGGGTTTATTAGTTTCTTGGGTTTATAATATTAATAATCCCTTTGGTTTATTAATCCGTTGAGTTTAAAATATTAATTCTTAGGGTTTATTACTCTCTTCGGTTTTTATATTCGTTTGTTGGGTTTATTGATTCCTCAAGTTTATTAATCAATTGGATTTATTAACCCTTTGTGTTTATACTATTATTTTGTTGGGTTTAGTATTTTCTTGGGTTTATAATATTAAATTCTTAAGTTTATTTGTTCTTTAAGTTTATAATATTAATAATTCATTGGGTTTATCATTTCATCCCTTGGGTTTATTAATCCCCAATATTAAGGTTTAAATAGTAGTCCTAAGGTTTAATATTAATCCCTTATATTTACAATGTTTATCCCTTCAATTTATTAACATGTTGGGTTTATAATATTAACAATCCCTAGGGTTTATTTATCCCTTGGGTTTATAATATTCATAGTCATGTGGGTTTTTCAATCCTTTGGGTTTACAATATTAATTCCTAAGCTTTATTAATCCCTTATCTTTTTAATATTGATCCCTTGGGTTTCTAATATTTTTCCTTTGGATTTGTTCATTCCTTGGGTTTATAATATCAAATGCTTGGGTTTTTTTGTTCTTCAAGTTTATAATATTAATAATTCCTTTGGTTTATCATTTAATCCCTAGGTTTTATTAATCCCATGAGCTTAAAATATTAATTCCTAAGGTTTATTAATCATTTGGGTTTTTAATATTAGTTTGTTGGGTTTATTGATTCCTTGGGTATATTGATCCCTTGCATTTATTATTCATTTGGTTTTAAAATATCAATGCCTTGGATTTGTAATCCCTTGGTTTTATAAAACACCAATATTAAGGGTTAAATATTTGTCCAAATATTTATGATTATGTCAATATCACAATACATCAATCTAATATGGAAATCAACCATGGTCAACCATGTTTTTTTAGTGTTTATAATAGTCATGTTAGGGTTTATATGCATTGGCTTTATAATTTTTATCCCTTAGGTTTCTTATTCCCTTTAGTTTATAATATCAATCCTTTCGGTTTATTGATCTAAGGGTTCATATTCCTAGGGTTTAATATTATTCAAAAATGGTCAACAATAAACAACCACATTTGACCATGATCAACCATGGTCCAACATCGCATTGTCACAAAGATTGTCTCAATATGAAAATCAACAGTGCTCAACCATGGTCCAACATCGCATTGTCACAAGGATTGTCTCAATATGAAAATCAACAGTGCTCAACCATGTTTATTTTAGTATTTTTAATATTTATTTAAGGGTTTTTATACCTTGGCTTTATAATATTACTCCCTTGGGTTTATTATTATTCCCTTGGGGTTTTAGTATTAATCCCTTGGGTTTATTATTCCTTTGGTTTATAATATCAATCCCTTGGGTTTATTATTCTCTTAGGTTTATAATATCAATCATGGCAAACCATTTCCAATCATAGCCAACCATGATCAACCATGGTTGAATCTCGCATTGTGACAAGGATTGTCTCACCATTAAAATAAACCATGTTTATTTTAGTGTTTGTAATATTTATATTAGGGTTTACCAATGTTGGGTTTATAATATTAGTCCCTTGGGTTTAATATTATTCCCTTTAGTTCATATTCCCATGGGGTTTTAGTATTAATCCCTCTGGTTTATGTTTCTCTTAGGTTCATAATATCAATCCCTTAGGTTTATTATTAACTTGGTTTTATAATATCAATCATGGTCAACCATGGTCAACCATAACCAATCATGGTGAGTCGTGGTCAATCATGCTCGGATCTCGCTTTATGACAAAAATTGTCTCCATATAAAAGTCAAGGATAATCATGGTCAACCATGGTGAGCCATGGTTGATGATGGTCAAACATGTTTTATATAATCAAACATGGTCAACCATGGTCAATCATGGTCAAACATGTTTGAAAAATGCGTTCTCACAAAGATTGTCTCGATATGAAATTCTACCATGATCAACCATGGTCCAATGTTGCATTGTCACAAAGATTGTCTCGATATGAACATTAACCATCATCAACCATGGTCCAACATGGCATTATGAAAATGGTTGTCTCAATATGAAAATCAACCATGATCAACCATGGTCCAACGTCACATTGTGACAAAGACTGTCTGGATATCAAAATTAACCAGAGTCAACCATGGTCCAACATGACATTGTGATAAGAATTATTTCAATATGAAAATCAATCATGGTCAATCATGTTTATTTTAGTGTTTATAATATTTATCTTAGGGTTTATATACATTGGGTTTATAATATCATTCCCTTGGTTTTAATCTTATTCCCTTGGGATTTTACTATTAATCCCTTAGGTTTGTTATTCCCTTAAGTTTATAATACCAATCAATTGGGTATATAAATGTTAATCATGGTAAACCATGGTCAATCATAGCCAACCATGTTCAACCATGGTCAAACCATATGGATATGGAAATCAACCATGCTCAACCATGGTCCAATGTTGTGTTCTCACAAAGATTGTCTCAATGTGAAAATCAATCATGGTCAACCATGGTCAACCATAGTTAACCATGGTCCAAGGTTGCATTGTGACAAGGATTTTCTTTATATGGAAATAAACCCTTGGGGTTTTAGTATTAATCCCTTGGGTTTATTGTTCCTTTGGGTTTATAATATCAATCTCTTGGGTTTATTATTCCCCGCTCAACCATGATTTATTATGATGTCAACCATGGTCAATCATGTTTATTTTAGTGTTTATAATATTTATCTTAGCATTTATATATGTTGGGTTTATAATATTAGTCTATTGGGTTTAATATTATTCCCCTCGGTTCATAATCCCTTGGGGTTTTAGTATTAATCCCTTCAGTTTATTATATCAATGCATTGGGCTCGGTGAAAGAGTTAAACAAGTACCCTATATATACTTCAGTGAAAGAGTTAAAAACATGCTCTATATATTCTTTGCATATATTCTTCGGGGAAAGAGTATTCTATATATTCTTCGGTGAAAGAGTTCTGAGGCTCAGTGAAAGAGTTAAACACGTACTTTACATATTCTTCGCACATATTCTTCGGTGAAATAGTTTTGAGGCTCGGTGAAAGAGTTGAAAACATACTCTATATATTCTTAGGTGAAAGGGTTTTGAGGCTCGGTGAAAGAGTTTTGTGGCTCCCTTAAGTCTGTAAAAGATCCTATCGATCCTAAAGACATGAAGGGCGTCTATGTCATTCCTTGTTCCTGTGGAACACCATATATTGGTGAGACTGGTCGCTCTATCATCCAAAGGATTAACGAACATTTGGCGGACTTAAGGCATGGAAGGGCTAAGTCCTCGGCCCTTGCTGAGCATGCTGAGAAGACTAAGCATCATGTCTGTATTGAAGAGGCTCACGTCATTGCAAAGGTTGCGTAGTTTCACCATCGGAAGTTTAGGGAGGCCCTGGAGATTGAAAAAATGCCTAAAAACCTTAATAGGGATGACGACTGGAAGATTAGCAGTTGCTGGATCCCAGCGCTGTCTTCCTAGCCGCCTCATTCCTTCTGCTCTTTGGGTTTCTTGGTTCCTTTATCCTCCCCTTTTCCGGTGGGTCTTTATTGTATGTGTCTCTTTTCCCCCCTTTCTTAGATAGCGGATTTTTCCTTTTGTTGGGGTATAGCATAAGCTGTTTTGTGCTAGCAATAGGAGCCTTTAGTGTCTTGTGTATTATGTTCTTCGATTTCTTAGCATTATGATACTAATGTATAATCTGATGAGTGGTTCCTAGTTAAATAAATAAATAATTAGAATTCGAATTAGAATTTCTTCGATTTAATAAGGTTCTAGATTGTTTTTAAAATTTTTTAATAAGAACATTTACTATTTTAGTAAACACTAATTAGCCGGAAAGATATATGAATAAGATTTAGTATGATTAAGGAATAGAAATTAAATAGATATATAATAATGGGTATATAAGATTAACCATTATATTCTTAGTAATTAAATAAATTATAATTAGTAATAATATCATTGTTATATAGGGGTAATATATTTATTAATATTGTAATATTCACATTAATAGTGGATATACATAATAATATTATTGATAATAATCTAGTTAAATGGGTAGATAAGAGAATTATTTACCATTTCAATGAAGAGAATTATTTACCATTTCAATTATATATATTATTCTCATCCTAATATAATGGTAAACATTGATATTAGTAATAATATTAAGAATGATAAATAAAGTTTGAGGTAAAGAAAAAAGTAAATGGATTAATAAAATAAGAAAGTTCGAGTTTCAAAAAAAGAATATTTACCAGCTTATGCTAATAGGTAATATCGATCCTAATAGAAGGGTAAATATTAATGATATATTAGGAAATATGATAGAAATTGTGTCTGCATAGGTTATTAAGAAATATGTGTCAACAAATATATTAATATAATAATAATTGAATTAAGATCTAAAATTAAAAATAATAGGTATATTAACCCGTAGATTTTATTATTTAAATAAATAATATTTATTGTTGGTATTATATAAGGGTAATGGTATTGTAGGAATAATATGTGCAACATTTTTAATATTATATTTAGATTTATATTTGATATTATTTACCATTTTATTTCCTCATCCCAATATAGGGTAAATATTGATATTATTTAATGATTTATTTGTAAATATATATTAAAATAAATAAATATATTATTAAAATACTAATTAAATTAGGTTCTTTTTTTATATAATATGTGATATTTACCATTCTTAATATTTAAATGAATATTGAATTTTTATTAGTATGTATGGAAAATAGATATATTAATATTAATAATCATAAATGGATAAATATAATAATTAAATAAATTTAGGTCCCTCCCTCGTCAAACCTAGCTGTTAGGGACCGTTACCCTATCAATTTAACTGTTGGAATGGCCTGCTCTCCCTATTTATTGCATCGCTCAGATTGGATCTTCAACTTGTCCTAACGATGAACCACACTGGTTGGTTCGAAACGCGTCGACAAATGGTTTTTTATGTGATTTTGCCGAAATTATTTTCTTAACAAGATTATGGATCACGGAAGTATAAATTCCTAAATGGTTTCTTATTTTTTTGGATCAACATGTTGAATCATAGTCAACTATGACCAAACATGCTCAAATGTCGCTTTGTGACAAAGATTGTCTCCATATAAAATTCAACCATGGTGAACCACGGTAAACAATGATCCAACGTCACATTGTGACAAAGAATTAATTATAAGTTATTAATTATTTATATTATTAATTTATTATTATGTAAAAATGAAGTAATTATTATTATTAAATTAATTAATATTTATATTATTAATTATTTATCAATATTTAGTTAAATAAATATTATTATTATTTAACTATAATTAACTATTTTACTAATTATTTATTCCATTTTTTAGTAAATTATTTATTATTATTATTATTATTATAAAATAAAATATTTATATTTTTTTTGAAACAATAGTAAAGTTTATTTATTTTTAATAAAATAAGTAATTATTTATTTAAGTGCTATAAAGATTGAGTAATAATTATTATTATGTAGTTTATTATATATTTATCAATGATTTTTATGGATTATATCCAACCACTTTTTACTAAAAAAGATCAGATTATTATTTATAAAATAATTATTGTTAATTATTATTATTATAATAATAATATAATATTATAATAATAATTATATTATATTATCATAATAATAATAAAATATTATTATTGTAATTTGTTATCCGTTATTATTATTATTAATTATATTATTAATAATAATATATATTATTATTAAATAATAATCATAAATATATAAATATATAAGAATATGGTTGTTATTATTTACATAGTTATTAATAAACATAAATAGTTAGTTTTTAAAACAAATACAATATAAATTTATCAGTCTATATCAATTAAATTCGAAAATATAGTTGTATATATGATCTTTATAAACCTATTGAAATATATCAATCATATTAGTAAATATAATTATGGTAGTTAACCATTTTCTCTCTAACAAATTATTAGTAACAAAAAATAATAAGTAATTACTCGTCCTTAATTACAAATTTAATATTAAAGTAAAAACACATAAGAATCAATAATCACAATAATATCGTTTCTAACAAAACCAAAACCCCAAACGTAGAGGCGTTACGGCCATTCGCCATTCTGCGTAGTCGCCGACCGTGTTAACCCTCTAAAGAGGTGTGGTAAATCCTTTACCGATCATATTTTGGTCGGCAATACGTACTCTGCGTCACGTGAACGAAGTGGAAGTCGCACCTTAATTACGTCATGGCCATTGGCCCCGAATCCCGACGGAGCAAGCTTTGATTGCCATTGTACTATATTGAATTGAATGACAGATCTCATCATCTGAATACAATGGACATATTGCAAAGTCCGTCCAGATCATGTGGGAGACGCTGTTAAAAATTGATCAACCCACATGCGAACGGAATAAAAGTACATCGACACCTCTCATATTTAGACGGAATAGAAGTACATCGACGCCTCTATCATTTTGCTTTTCCAAATTGGACTAGAACCATGTTGGTCTTTTTTGGGTGTCGGAATCTTTTTCTCTCTTCTAGAGTATGGGACATTTCTTTGATATTTGAAAGTTATTATTAGATTTTAATTTTAGCGCTCACTTATTAGTCCCTGCCCTCCGGGGGATTATAGCAATCGGTTTTTGTCGGTGACCATTAGTCCGACGTGAAAACCAATAAATTTATTTGAACTTAAAACAAAGTTTCTTCGATGCCATACAATATTTTATATTTTCCTTCCCTTTTCATTGGTTAAAAGCATTTTCATCTTATTTGGCCTCAGTAAGAGGTATACAAGCTGAAAAGTTAGGCTAAAATTGGCAAAACTACAGGTGATTAAGAGCTTCATGAACTAATGCTATGTTTCCCTTAGTACCTTCTCCCTTAGGTCTGGTCTACATGTCTGGTCTGGTGTGCCCTACCACCCTACCCTATGCGGTTGTGGAACCTCAGCAAGCAGCATTGGCTTACATCTGTTCTCGGCCAGCGGCATCTAACCATAAAGTATGGTGGTTTCTTATTGGCTAGCGGGATCCCCCACACATACACAGTCTGGTGTCTCTTTCTTGGGTCTCTTGATAAAGGCTTCAAAATATGGTCTCGTCCGGTTCGGTCTCCAGTCGATGACGGCAGCGAGGTATTCGGTCACAGGGGGAAGGTGTTTTCAGTGTTTAAGGGGTCCTATTGCGTATGATGGGGTCCTTCTCTCACGTCTGGTGCTGGCTAAATCCTCTCATCAGGGAGGTTGAGCCATTCAGGAAGATGGGCTAATTGGATGGTGAAATTAGAGGAGTCTTATTTGGAAATAAAGCCCTACCCACATGTTCCAAAATATCATCTTCAAATGGTGTAGCGAAGGGGTCATGTACATACACATGCTTAATTCAATCCCTCCCTTATGAAATCCACACAGATCTAGATCTCACCTGTATTCTTAATGATCACGGGGATTATCCACAAAGATTCCTCGATATGGAAGACAAGTCCTGCCTTCAACATCTTATAAAGCTCTAGTTCAACCTTCTCTTTGATTCTTGGATTTCATCTGTATGACCTCTTTTGATAGGCTTTGCATCAGGTTTCAAATGATTTTCATCTCACTTACTAGTGAGCCTGCTATGCCTTGCCTGATGCGGACAAGTGGGTCAACCCCCTTAGGAGAAGTCTTTAGGAAATAGTCTCCATATTCTCTAAGTAATTCTACCGTAACTGGTATTTATCCAATCACACTCGGATCTTATTCATAGCAAATAGCCATGAAACTAACTACCCAGATTTCCCATAAAGACGTTTACACCTGGACTAGCCATATCCACATTTTCATGTCTGATATCGCCATATCTACGTCCTTGCTAAGAATCAATCTAGTCTTCCCTTTGCCCCATAGGTAGAACCTTCGCCAGTCATATCTACGTGGCTATATATGATGTCACATAGATACGTGGACCACTTGGATTTGCCATCTCGATATTGCCATATCTACTACTACTAAGCCAGCAGGTTGCCAATGCCAATGCTGGGCCTCACTCAGAGACTACTCCACTTGGACTACTTGCTCGGTTGGGCTACTTGAGATAAACTATGTAGCATGGAGAAGTTTTCACCTCTAATATTTGCCTATCTATGTCTGCTAGTGGATCCCCGGCTGCTGGATCCCTGGCTGCTTAGCGTGGATCTGGTCTGCCAACTTGAACTCCATGGAGGAAACATAGCCCTCGACCCTCTCCTCGAAACTAGACCTCGAAACAACCGTGGCCCTACACTTCCACCTCGATCCTCAACCCTTGACCTATAACTTGACATCACTACGCTGCAGAAATTTCCTACCTCAACTTGATGGGCCATGCATTATATATGAGGCATCCGTTGAGGATAGATCAGGCGCCATACACATAGTTTCATTCACGCTAGGATGGTTTTGACGGCCAGGGAAGTAGCTTGGGCTTGGAGATATATTGATTGATTGGACTTGATTGATTCACTTTAGAAAAGATTTTGAGAATAGCGTTCCCACCTGCCCCATCTTCCGAGAATAGTTTGACACCAAACTCCCCATAGCACGTCCCAATAAACTAACCATCTAACGTCCCAATATTAGGCGACAAGAGATGCGGGGTCCACCGGATCAACCAATGAGTGACAACAGACCCAACCAGGAGACCTAAACTGAAGACCCAGCCAGCAAACCCAACCAAGAGACCTTACCATAGCTGCCAGACCTACAACTCCTACGCCAAACTCCAAAATCCAACCTTGACCTCCTAACTCCTAAACTCCAAACTCAAAACTACTACCGAATAAGTTTTTCGATAGGGGTGGCCCCATGGATATTCTCATATATAAGAAAGTTGACACACCTAGAAGGGAACCTCAATTTCATGGATACGCTTATATACCACTTGAAGAACACCTAGTTGGGGACAGGCACTCTGTTTGGGTGGACCAGATCTTCAAAAAGATTCTCATTCGCCATTTTCCCATTTTGGATAAACCTCGTTTTTCTCTAGATACAGGAAAAGAACATGGTTGTTACTTACAAGCATTTAGACCAAGTTCCACTGAACTAATTCGATTGGATTTTTTGAACTAATTAGTCTTCTTAGGTTGGCTGGAAGGAGTGGCCAAAGGTGACTTATTAGTCTTCTGGGGGAGGACGCTTCACAAGCTACTGATGAGTATTACGGTGAGGCAAGTTCCAACTGATTTCTATTGTGGCTATGTCTAGTTGTAGCAGCAGGTAGGTCAAATCAAGAGATGTTTCTGTAGCGTTAGTAGGCCCCTGGTTTTGAGTTTGTTGGCAGAGTAGGCCCATGGATCTTGGCCTTGTGGGAGTAGGTGTGGTGGGATTGGTGTTCTTGGTGGGACTGGACTAGTTGGACAGGCGGGTGTAGTTCATCCCTGTTGGTGTGCTTAGTGTGTTGGCAGTTGAGAAGGGGTATATGGAAAAATCAAATCAATCTAGCGAGCAAGCAAGAAGCACATAAGTAATATCATCCCGCAATATCTTTCATCTCCAAGCCCCGCCCCGGTTCAACAACAAGCCGATGGGTTCGACCAGCTCACCAGCCATCCGCCCGCCATTCTACCTCTCGCGCATCCCATCCACGCCATTCTCGCTTTCGCGATTGCCCCATCCGCTTTATTGCATTATCGCACTCCCCCCCCCTTTTTCATTCTCCATTTATCCCATTCACGCTTCCCTATTCACCCAAATTACCGCATTCCCAATTCAACCCATTCTACCACTTTGAAAAGAAGGACCAAGAGGGCAAAACAGGATATCCTTTCGAACCTTAGCTTAGAACAGCAGCTGTTGAAAGAGCCCTGTTGAAAGAGCTTGGTTACACAAATTAGGTTACTTGATACGATGATCTCGATGATGGATTATCTCTATGATGGATGATGATCGCTACCGCTTGCCCCACGAGGAGGCGGAGGGAGGAGGATGAGTCAATTCACCAAGGGAGGGCCTATCTCACACCTTGAAACTCACCTTGAACCTTCTGCCTTAGTCTTAAACCTTTCACCTCTAGCCTCGAACCTATCAATTGGGCCCTTAGCTTGAGGATTGGGGTTTTATGGGAGCTAAGGTCGCTAGCGTTCTAAACCCGAGAGTGCCGAACTCCCACTCGACTTCGGCTCCGGGGCTGATTAGAGCCGTTTTCCCGCCGAGCTGGGCGGAATGAATGACCAGCAGCCACTGAATGACTGGCCCACTTCTCTTCTTTATTGGCAGCGAAGAATCACCAGCAGCCACTTCTCTTACCGGCTCGGTTGAAAAGGGCAGAAAAGCATAATGACTGCTATAATGAATGATGTAATTACGTATATAATTTATGCATTGTCCGCTAAAGCGCAATTCAATATATAAAGAATGAAAGCGCAATTCAATATATAAAGAATGAATGCATTGAGTACCCACTACTTTCTAATTATGCGATTATACGTGTGCGATTTTCAGACTTTTACCACCTGCACGTGATTGCTTTTTTTGACCTTGTACTTGACCCTTTTCCATCCGCTTTCAGACCAATCAACAAATTCACCTCTCTCTTTATCCTACTAATCTAGCCCAGGCACAGCTATATCTCGGCACACAAGTACTACACCGGGTTCCGCAGTCCTATACCCTTTAGTGATCCACACAGAAAAACCCACTCAATTTGACTACAAACTGGCACAAATCCCCTAACCAGCGGCACCCTAAGATCCCCCATCAATGCTTTCTTCCAGCACAGATAATTCCAAAACACATTCCCCATAAAATCCACCGTCACTACTTCTGGACTCCTCGGGTTATCAGAAAGTCTCAGCTTATTCCATTCTTTAGTCCTCAGTAGCTGGGTCTCGGCCTTATCCCCTTTTGATGCCCCATCTCTATCCCTGTAGTCGGATAGCATGGTATGTCCTCTACCTCCAATGATACCTCCAACGGACGGGAGATTACCCCTATACTGGTTGAAATGGTAACGCCTTTCTTGTCAGATGTGGCTACATATTGGGCCATGAGGTGGGTATGATGGGGACGTGTGAGAAGGATCAGCATACGTTTCATTTCTACCTACCTCCTCTGCTGATCTACTTCTAATACTAATGGTCTGGTGTGGTCTTATAGGATTACAAAGCATGGGCTAAGATACCCAAATGTCCATGCGGCGTCAATCTTTTATATCCTCCGCGGATATACGATGAGCCTGAGGTCATCTCTCCCGATTCTAGCTCAGAAGAAGGTTTTTGGAGAGCACGCACATATTCTCTTAGGCTATCATGCAGTACCTTTTATGCCTCACTTATGGGCTAGCACGTAATCGCATAGTGGTGGGTTGGCTTCCACCATCTACCCCCTGTGTGATTGCTTGTTAGCTTATTACCGGGTAGTGGGGCTTGTTTGCAGCTGCTGGTAGAAAGACACGCCCCTGTGGGAATATATATTGCGAAAACGGAATGCCGTGATGGTTACGTAATGACTGGTTCGACTCCAGTGTGTTCCCGTCCCCCAGGTGAGTGTGTGTGCGTATACCGGTGTATCTCCCGTATCCCCAATAGTTCTCCCATGCAGGAGTAGGTAGGGATGATTATGCAGGAGTAGGAATGCGTAGTTAGACCACGCATGAATGAAAAGTGCACCACATTGACAAGTCCTGCCCCTACCGAACAGAAGAAGACAGGGGCACGCTTTCAATTTACTTATTGGGTGGCCCCTCTCAAATAAGTAAAAAAAAAGGGCCATGCTTACGCTTCCTTTCCTTTCAACCCCGAATCTGCCTCTTTCCTTGCACTAGGAAGCTCAAGCCCCTCCGGGACCTTTCGTTTCAACCCGGAATATGGAAGATTCAATCTGGCTTCCCTTCCTGCAATGTGGAGAGGGAAGACCCTTATTGATGCTATGTGGGTAGGACAGTTGTAGAGCAGTTAATGGCACTCGACCAATTAACCAGTGGTTAGGGCATGGAAGAAAGGCGAAGTTGTGCCTAGATTCATTTATTTACCCGCCTCCATGCCGCCTTCTCCATTGGTGGTGAGACTGCCCACTTTGTTTTTGCTTATGGTGGATCTATTTAGCCAATTGGGTCTTTGTCTTGAACAGGCTCTGAATCTGGCTATCGACCTGGAAAGGATATTGTAGGCTCTATAATTGGATGTGCTACGGTTTGGATGGTTTAAGTGGCCTGGACATGAGGTGGCTAGGGGGCTAGGTGTGCCTTAGTTCGGGCTCGTTAGGTTTGGCTGAGAGTCGGTAGGTGCATCAATGGCAGCATGTGGTTGTATCTCGACATTGGGGTTATGGGTGCTAGCTTCGACGATTGTGGGTTTCTTTCATCACGCTACAACCTACCAAACAAGATCAGATGAACAAGCTGGTCGGGATGTGAGTGAGGGATGGGACACCTACTCACCCCAATCAAAAGAGACTATCTTGCTACTATACATAGCGATTACGGACCTTCCTACCCTACCCCTTCCATCCACGCATCCCATCCCTCTTATCTTTGAAAATAGATGTTAAC
>APFE031524876.1:21573-33715 GCA_000404065.3 Pinus taeda
ATTGAAAGGAACATAATGAAAAATCAAGCTGGTAGTCCTGGTTTTGGGATCCAGTGGGAAAATCTCTATGTATATGTGTTTTATGTGTTATGCTCTCGCATTGTTTATTTTTTTGCGTTTTAGAATTCGTATGCAGGAATTTATGTACTGGGTTAAAACCTTCCATCTATAACAGAATTCAAAATTTTCCCATTCTTCTTCATATTTGTAACAATCTCCAAATATTGCCCATTGTTCTTTGTTAAACCTGCATTCACACCCAATTTGCTAGTTTCAAAATCATAAGGCCTTGTAGCCTCACTTGATGCTTCTGGAACCATTTCTTCATGTTGATCTCCATTCTCCAAATAATATGTGAGACTCCTAATGAGCCCCTCATTAACATCTTCTTCATCACTTTCATCCTCTCCAAGGATGGATCCTTGTTCTAGTGTATAAATGTACATTGTCTCTTTCTCACTTTCTCCAATCATCCTTTCCTCATGCAACACTAAAGCTTCCATGCTTCCCATAAAATTGTCATCTTCCTCATCCTTTATAACAACAACCTCATTAAAATCCACAAACATGTGTCCATCACCCTTAGTATGCTCTTCCATGGCTTCATTTACCCATGACATGTAGTCTTCATCTTGATTATCCACTTTCTTCCTTCTAACCTATATAACAAGACTTAGTGATTGTTTCCCTTCTCTACACAGAACAAAATCAATTATCTCTCCTTCATCCAGGATAACTCCTGCATTCATAAACCAATTAGAAAAATCACAATCATCTTGGCATGTATCCTCCATTAACATTTTGGCCATCATATGTTGATTACCCACACTGCTTATGAGACTGTCAACTAGTCTCTCATCAACATTTTCTTCACACAGGTCTTCATTTTCTAAATGGTCCATGAGACTTCCATCTGGTCTCCTTTCAACATTACCATTTTCTTGCTCTTCCAGTTTTACTCCTTGTTTAAGTTCACAAATAAATTATTCTTCAACAATTGTCCTTGTTGCATCTCAACTCCTTTAAGCTTTTCCTCCAACTGAGCATTTATATTCTATTAAAACTTCTTAATTTTCTCCATCAATTTAGAATTTTATCTTTGTGTTAGCTTCACCTCTAACAAATTTCATTCTACTTTCTTCCAAAGATTCCATTTGTCTTGGGTCTTCCTCATTTTTCTGTGGCAGTCCTTTCATCATCTCTAGCTGTAATTTAATTTCAGCTACTACTCTATCAAGTTTGTGCTAACTTGATCTACTATGGATTCTCTCTAAACCTTTACTATGACCCTCAATAGTCACAGATATTGTTCTTCTATTATCTTATCCATATTCATTGTGAACTGCACACAAGCTACTGCAACAAGCTGACTCCATCAACCTATTTGTAAGTACCATACTAAGCTCTTATGTACTTAGTCTTCTCCTAGTATTTATACTAACTCCTTCCTTTGGAATCTTCATCTGAGCACTCTCTTCTCTTCTAGCTTATGCATGTAATTTACTCACTTTCTACCTCTCATAACTTTGTTGTTCTTCCTCACTTTCTACTGCAAGATTCCTTGCCATGATCCTCAACTGCAAACATTCATCACTGCTACTTATAATCAACAATTAATCCCTACTTGACCGAAGAAAAGAAAAAAATCCATTACCTCATGTTCAATATTCACTTGAACATAGAACTGTTGTTGTAGAATTCTTCTCACTCTTATCATCCCTCTGTTGTTGCAAACTTTCATGTTCTTTGAATCAACACCATTCTTCCTCTTGATTTCTTCCCAGGTCAATCTGTTCTCCTTCAAGGTAGAAATCCTCCATTATTTTTGCACAACACCTCACAATCAGCAAACTCAACTCAATTTAAATTGAAAACAAATATTTACCTCAATTTGTTGTAAACTTTCCTTCCTCTAAGAGCTTCCTGTACATTTTTCTATGAGTTGTAAAGATAAAATCTTTCTATGGCTCAGATACTACTTCATGCAGCCATGTTACTGTGGCTATAGATAACACCAGGCTACTCCATTCACATCTTCTTATTAATGTCAGATTCAACAGTATTTCATGAAAAATTAACATATGCATTTAACTCAGGAATATGGATTTACTTTGATAAATTTCAAGAGAAATTTTCTCTCGACTTCCACTCTTTTTATCACCTCATCCAATTACATACACTTTAACTTAACAAATGGTGCAACAGGTAGGAAAAAAATACATTTAAAAAATCAACACATAGTCCTCCAAATGTTATGTTTAGTCCCAACGAAATTATTTCATAGTGCCCATTAAAATTTTCTAGGCGCTACAAAATGATTTTGTAGCACCCGTTAAAATTCTACATTGTGGTTTCTAGGGAAGATGAAATGACTTGACCTTATTCCCAATTGACTCTCCACACACTTGAATTGGTTCCTTGAAACAATAAATGATTTCATGCACCTTTCTTCACCAGGATTACGACACCATAACAAGTTTTCCAATCGAAAATAAATCAAAGAGGAATCTTGATTGTACGCCAAAACATGGCAGTTTATTCTATTGTAATAACACTTGACTTGTTGTAAAAACCATGCATTTTCTACACCAAAAGAAAATGAAATTTTCTCCATGGGGTTTTGGAACCATTATAACATAATACAGAAGAATAATGAATACTCACACAACAATCGAAGCCACAATGTTCAGGTTTTTAATGTGAATCGGTTCAACAAGCTACAAGTTCTCAAAATGGCTAGTTTTTTGTAAATACCTCACATTCACTACTCCATAACAAAGTGACACATTCCTCCACATATTTTAAGCCATTTCAACGAGAATACAAAATATACATGAACAAATCACACTATTGAGCTACAAGATTCAGATTCTTAATATAAATCAACTCAACAAGTCATAGGTTTTCATAAAACAACTAATATCAATGCATAGGGATAAAAATTATGAATTACTTACAATTCACAATAGGAAATAATTTAGGGTAACTATAAAAATTTGATTCATTTAATAGTCACACAACTTACAACTCAAAATTGTAGTTTATTATGCCATTCACACATACATACCTTCGGTTCAAACAGATTGAACATGCAGGTGTCTGCAAGACCTAAGAATTGTAGTTACATAGAAGAACAACGAGTTCCTCTCTTCCCTTGGGAGCTTATCCTATTCTCTTCTTCTCCTTTCCAAACACTCTTTCTTATTGTTTCCTAAACGAAATTGATCATGAAAACCAAGACTCACAAAGGTGAATCATTTCCACTTCTTCATGAAATAAGAGAAAATAAAAAAATTTATTTACATTAGAAAAATAACTTCTGCAACCTATTCTAAAAATCAATACTCACTTCCTAATGTAAATATTTACAATTTCTTGCAAAATATTTAAAATTTCCTCCCACCATTAACATGTGACCATTCCATAACATCTTGTGCTTGGTCTATGCACCTGCATCATTACCTATGGGAGGTCATTTGATATTGATAAATTTTGTTCTACAAAACATTTCAATTTACTAGATACTTTTATTTCTGTTGTTGATGGAGATTTTGCACAAGATTGATTCCATTTTGGCTAGGTTCCTATGGTTTGGACATAATTAAATGGGGAAAATTTATTTGATACACATTGTTGTAATGTTACATTACATCACAATTTATTTAATGTCATCTCTCAACACTACAAAATTAGTGTTTATGAATAACTTGGGTTTATAATATTAATCCCTTGGGTTTACTAATTACTTGGGTTTTTAATATTAACCCCTTGGGTTATAATCGCTAATATTTGTAATCTTAATCCCTTGGGTTTACTAATTACTTGGGTTTTTAATATTAGCCCCTTGGGTTATAATCGCTAAGATTTGTAATCTTAATCCCTTGGGTTTTTAATCCTTGGGGTTTATAATATTAGTCCCTTAGGTTAACTAATCCATTGGGTTTAAATAACATAAACATTTAATGTTGTGACATTTAAATGGCGGAGAAATCTATCCAATGTCACATTATGACAAACACTGCCGCAATTTGACAAGAAATATAACAATCATTATTGGAAACTTACATTACATTACAATTTTTCAACATCACATTATGACGCTACAAAAGTGCTTTGTATTGTGACATTTTCATGGTGCAAAAATTAATCAAATGGTGCATTCTGATCAGATCAATCCAATGTTGCCTCTCAACATTACAAAAGTAGGTTTTTTTTTTTTTTTCTAAGTAAAGTCTAATCTATATTAAGGTAAGAAAATATTTACAGAGGTTACATCATTCGAGAGGGGCCATGCCCAGCCCTCTAACAAAAACAGTTGAAACAGACTATCTTTCCAGTGAGACCCCATTACAAGATTTTGTCCTTTTGTGTTCCTTGGACAGCAGACATACAGAGACCAGACTCTTGGACAGCAGACATACAAGAACCAGACTCTATAGAGCCTGTAGACACTAACATTTGAAACTGTATTGACTAGAGACAAACCTTCATGAGAAGGCAGAGGAGTAGAACTAAGAGCGACCAAACTATGAACCGACAAAGACATAGAGAAAACTAAGACAAAACCTGGAGAATAGTGACCAAGGAAACTCAGGAAGGGTGACTGGGCCACTCTGGTGGCTTCATCTGCTCCGGGCTAGGCGTATCGAGCCAAATAACCATATCCTCGTCCCACTGAAGCTGTCCTTCTGAGCCTGGCTGTATTGAGCTGTGGCCTTCCTCTCTGTCCTGAGTATCATGAACCGGAGGCAGAATTTCCTGCTCAGATGGAACAAAATCCGAATTCTCCTGGACTTGGGCCCGCGGAGGCTGACCAACCGGCGCTACAGCAGCTAGGGGATGGGGCACGCGGTGGACCCTCCCATTCATATCTCCCAACAAAATTTCGCTGGACTGAAATCTTGCAGGGGCCTAGGAAGACGAAGGATTGTCTTCAGGAGCCGCCTCCGAGAGGTAAATCGATAAATTCACTATGACATCTGAGCGTAGGAGCCTTCCAGGAATTCTGAGACGGATTGGCTGGTAGGAATCCGGCAGAACCAGAAATTCCTGCTCAAAGCTAGAGGATGAATTTGCCATGGCCTCCATGGGAGCGACAGAAAGCACCTCCTCACAGTCGAAAGCAATGCGAATGCCAGATCTCCCTCCGCGCCGAGGCACACCTCTACTGTGCACCATAACACCGAACGCGAGGGCAATAAGACCCTGCTTCATCACCCTGAGACGTCCAGCAGGAGAAATCTCATGCCATAAGCCGACCTTGAATGTCTTGTTCCAGTTCTGGTATGACTGGGCCTGTCTATTAAATAACAAATCCATTGCCTTCATCGCCGGCAGAGGACAGGGATCCCTCATCCCTTCACACGTCAACTTCTGTGAAAACTCGCTCGGCTTGAAGGCGCCGTCCTTCCACTGTTGCAACACCATTATATCAATTGCCATGGGAATTAAATGTAATCATATCACCGATGTCTTGAAACGCAAACCCATCATGTCAACCACATTCCATGCGTTGTGACAGATGCCTGTATTAAAGGCTCGTATTATCACCCGCATCCGGGTGGATTTGCTCTCTCGGAGCTTTGTCCTGCGATATCAATGCTTTCAGCTGATCTCTTTGTTCTCTGTTGGGTAGACTGTCTAGTGCTCCTTCAAAGTGAATGCCCTTTGCCTCCACTCCAAGGTTTTCAAGTAGATCAGCCAGTTTATTCCCTTCTCTCCTGGTGTGCTTAAAGGTGATGGCTTGGTTTTGAGAGAGCCAGTTATTAATTAGCTCCAACCTGTAAGCCATCCTCTAGCTGCTACTTATTTTGTGAATGGAAGATCCATTCTAAAGCTTTATGGCCATTCTGATTAAGATTTGTGAGTCTCCTTCTATGATGAGGGGAAATAGGTTTTTCCTGTGGGCAATTTTGAGGCCTCTCCATAGCCCCTCTAGTTCCGCTGAGTTATTAGTTTCCCAGCCTATAGAACCCATGAAAATTTCAAGAGGATTTCCATCATGATCCCTAAAAGCTCCTCCATATCCTGCTTGGCCTGGGTTTCCTTTGGATGCTCCATCAAAATTTAGTTGGATCATGCCGATTGGAGGAGGAGACCAGGCTTTTATTTCCTGAGTAGGACGAAAAGGCTTGCAGCCAGTGCTTGGGTTGAAGTTTATCCTTATGCGCCATTTATCCCAGACCGTTGTTTCATTTGGCGAGGTGGGAAAGTCTTCAGGATGCCAATCTTTGAGAGAAAGAGTTTCCATTATGTTTTGATGGAGGATGTTCCACAATTTGTCTAGCGGCATTGATTTGTCCTTGAAAATTCTTCGATTGTGTTCTTTCCAAAGATTTCACATTAGTAGGCCTGGGATGAGTTGCCAGAGTGAAGTAAGAAGAGAGCTTTGAAAAGGGGATCGGCCTCCTTTGTAGATGGTTCCCTTGAGGTCGTTCTGTTCTCTTCTTTCATGTTGACAACAAAAGGCTATCTTTTCCCACAGTTTCTTTCCCTCTGAGCAGTTTTGCATGAGATGTAGTGCTGTCTCTTCCTCCTATCTGCACATGTGACAAATGGATGGTCCTGCAAAACTTATTTTTCTTAGGTTGTCCCAGGTTAAGATTCGATTATGACAGAGGAGCCAGAGAAAGCTTCAAACTTTTGGCCAGTTGGCCTTGTGCCAAACTTTTTCCCACAGGCTATCTTTGTTTATCTGATCTTGTATGATAATGTTGTAAGCCTCCTTGGTATTGAAGATTCCTTTTCCTCCATGTCCCCATCGTAGGATGTCCGGGTCTTCTGAAATGTTTATTTGCCTCTTTTGTAGTTCGGCTTCTAGCGCTTGCTGAGCAGGACGTGAGCTATGCGGAAGGAGCGTGGGGACCTCTTCCCATTTGTGGTGGTCCTGTGCTACAACATCGGCCCAGAAGTGACAGACTTTTGCTCTTTGGTTGGTGTCCCTATCCTCAGGTGGGAAATCTTGTAGTACATTTCTCAACTTGGGCATCTGCTGCCAGGAATCGTCCCAGAATCGTGTCATTCTTCCATTCTTTATTTCCCAAAAACAGTGCTCTTGTATGAGGGATCTGTGTTGTATGGCTGCGTTCCAGATTGCTGATCCAACACTAGTCTCAGTCATACGCAGTCGTTCCTCCATTGGGCAGTTGCTAGCATACTTGGCTGTCCAGAGGGAAGCCCAAGGAGTGTTGGGATGGGCCAACCATCTCCACCAAATCTTGGCTCCCATCGCTCTATTATTGTGCTTAGGATCTCTAAGGCCTATGCCTCCTGTATGTTTGGGCAAGCAGACCTTCGCCCATTTAAGAAGCGCCCATTTTCTGTTTAGTCCTGAACCTCCCCAAAGAAAGTTCCGTTGAAGATTCTTGATCTCTTTGAGGACCCATTTGGGTGCCGCAAGAATGGAGAAAAGGTAGAGCGGCATGGAGTTGAGAACGACTTTGATGAGAACTATTCTGCTGGCCATGTTCAGCAACCGATAAGTCCATAGGAGAAGGCGGTTTTCTAATTTTTCTAACAGCAGCTTCCAGGAGGAGTGCTTGAGGGCAGAACTCATAAGAGGGGCTCCTAAGTACTTGGAAGGCAGGGAGGCTACAGTGAAGCCTAGAATGCGCTCAATGGCCCGTTGAGTAGGCACAGGGGTATTGAAGAAGAAAATTTGAGATTTGACATGGTTTACAAGTGCACCAGAAGCTTCAAAGAAGGTGGAAAGGATGGATTTAACTAGCCGAGCTTCTTGGACCGAAGGATGCCCAAATAACATGTTGTCATCTACGAATTGCTGGTGGGTATGGGTGGATGAATTGTGAAAAGAGAGCCCTTTTAATCGCCCATCTTGCTTGGCCGCCATGATACTTCTCCCCAAACCTTCAGCCATGATGATGAAAAGAAAGGGGGAAAGAGGATCGCCCTGCCTAATGCCTCTGGAGGGTCTAAAGGTGGCAGAGGGGGAGCCGTTAATTAGAACAGAGAAAAAAGCTGAGGATAGGAGACTTATAACCCATCTGACCCATGAGTGAGCAAAGCCAAAAGCTATTAGGAGTTTTTGAATGTAAACCCATCTGAGGCTGTCAAAAGCTTTGGAGAGATCTAGTTTGAGAAGCATACCTGGCTTTTTGGTCTGCTTTAGGGAGTGAATTATTTCATGCGTTAGAATAATTCCATCCGTGATTTGACGCCCTTCAACATATCCTGACTGTTCAGGTGAGATGATGAGAGGAAGGATCTTTTTGAGCCTGGTGGCAATAACTTTGGAGACTATCTTGTATATCATATTGCAGAGGGCGATAGGCCTGTATTTGTCCGGGGTGTTGGCGTCCTCTCCTTTAGGCATTAGGGCAATAAAGGTTGCATTTAAGCCTGGGAACATCCATCTGAGCTCTCTGGACTCCTCCACTACCTGCCAAACTTCTTTTTTTATCAGGTCCCAAAATTTGTGAACGAAGTTTGCTGTAAACCCGTCCGGCCCAGGGGCTTTTCCTTCTTTCATGTTCTGCACCGCCTCTTCCACTTCCTGCATACTGATGGGTTTGATTAGTAGACTGTTGTGCTCCTCAGTGATGATCTTGGGAATGTTCTTAGTGATTTTGTTGACGGCCGGCATTATGTCTAAGTCTGGCTCCTTGAGGGCTTTTTTGAAGTAATTCATGAATTCCTTTTCAATGCCCTCATGCGTTTCAACCTTTTCACCTTGCTCATTATGAACATGTGTGATTTGGTTTATCATCCTTCGTTGAACTGTGGATTTATGGAAGAATTTTGTATTCTTCTCCCCACTTTTGAGCCATTGAATTCTAGACTTCTGCCGCCAAAGGATCTCCTCCTACTTGGCTCTTTCTAGTATTTTGGATTCAATCTCTTGTTCTTTCATGGAGAGATCCTCTGTGCGCCCGCCACTAATGATGGATTGATGCACCTGTTTCATTTCCGCATTGAGCCGGTTCTGATCTTCAAAGATATTGCCGAAAATCCTTTGGTTCCATTGTTTGATGGCTTGTTTGAGGTTTTTTAGTTTCTGTTGGAATCTGGCCATTTTGGAACCTTTCGTTACCTTGAAATTTGTCCAAGTTGACCTGACCAAATTTTCAAAATCTGGGTGGGCAAACCAAAATTCCTCAAAACGAAAGGGGCATCAGAGATTGTTACCTGGCCAGTTCCATTGAAGCTCTATGGGCCAATGATCCCAGCCGGAGCAGGGGATGATTGAGGCTGTGAATTCTCCACCAACCTTGGTAGCGTTGTCAGAGATTAAAAAGCGATCAAGGCGGGAGGCGATTTGGTGCGCGCCTGTTCTTTTGTTTGTCCATGTGAAGATGCCATTATTTGTTGGAATGTCCATTAACCAATTTCTGTTGATGAAATTTCTGAGAAGGCCATCATCGTTGTTTGAATTGAGTCTGCCTCCTCTCTTTTCATCCATACCGACTATCATGTTATAGTCTCCTCCAGAAATCCACAGGGGGAATGGTCGGTCTCTTTTGAGGTCTGACAGAGTGTTGAGGAGTTGGCTTTTTTGAGCTGTTTCCTATGGGAAATAGACATTTGTTAGCAGTCCACGAGCATTCGTACCTGAGAGGTGGAATGTGGCTTGTATGAAATTTTTATTGGCTTGAATATTGTTCAGATTGATGATCCGGGCGTCCCAAAGAATTGCTAAACCTCCTGAGGCGCCTTGTGCATCTACTGCTGCAACTAGGCCACCTGGCCAAGCCGTTGCAGCTATTTTATCCAAAAGTGCAGAACAGCATTTCGCCTCCTGCAGAAAAAGGATACTAGGTTTTTCTTGCTTCAACATATTTTTTAAGATTCTTCTTTTCCTAGGGCCATTAAGGCCTCTTATGTTCCAGGATATTAACTTCATTGGGAAGGGTGGGGGGTGGTGTCGAAGTACTTAGACAGCTTGGCATATTGCCCTGAGCCCACCAGAATTTCTCCTATCTGGATTGTTCGCTCTAGGGTAGATTTCCTTCCCCTCTTTTTATTGTCTTTGGTGATGAATCTTCCATCCCAATGACTGCCAATCTGGACCCCAAGAGAATGTTTATTCTGTGCTCTGCCTAAAATTTCCACTAGGTTGTCCACTTGCTGTTCAGGGATTCTTTCAAAAAATTTCATGCGACATGCTTCTTCCAAACCTGGGATGTCCAGCTCTCCAATATCTAGTGGCTCCTGGTCTTCATCCATGATTTGGGGCGGTTGGAGAAAGTCTTCAGTTTCTGTCAAGGCTTTGCCACTTTGCTTGGTTAAGTCCATGTCCATTTTTTCGATTTGCTTTGATATGCTTTTGCTGCTTGCTGCCCAGGGATCTGGACTTGTGATCTGTCAACCTCCTTGGTTTGATGTTTCCCCTTGTTGCTGTAGTTGGATGACATCTTCATTCTACTGATCCTTTGCCGAATCTTTTTCATCTGTGCTGTTTAATGGTGCAAATCTGTTACTAGTGCTTGCCTTGTTGCTCATGTTAGCCTTGGGGCCATTGGTAGCTTTTTTATTCCCTCTTCTTCGGTTGACCACTTTGGTGAGTCCATCATTGGGAGGATTGTTGGGTGTTTTATTTAGAGGGCAGTCTCTATATAGATGTCCAATGTCATGGCATCTTCTGCATCTGAACAGGACCTGCTCGTAATCTATCACTTGGACCCATTCAGTATCTTCATGAAAGAAGCTCACCGTGTCTGGCAATGGCTGCTTGAGATCCATGTAAACATAAATCCGGGCATACGAAGTGTGCAGGCAAAGTCTTGTTTCCTCTGCAACCTTTACAAATTCGCCTATGGAGTTTTCGATTTCCTTCAGAGATGTTTCTTCCCAATATTCCCAAGGCAAGGAGTAAAGCCTTATCCACACTGGCGCACTACTCATATCTTCTTTGTCAGGGTTTAATCTCTCTACCCAACCTTTAAGAAACAGGCCTGCGGAGTTAAAAAAATACGGACCGCCTTCCAGGATTCTGGTGCGGTCCTCCAGACAATTGAAAACAGCGGTGAAGAAACCTTTAGCTCCTAAATGGAGGGTTATTTCTCCTTTTGGACGCCATACAGTGCTGATCCAAGCTTTGAGAGCTCTTTCTGTAGGCCAGATCCCTATAAACTTGCCTATTAAAGCGTGGTCACGCATGTACTGTATTCGAGCATTTATTCTTTCACTTGGGAAAAAAACCTTTGGTCTATTAGCAGCTACAGGTTTGCAAGTAGAGGAACTTACTGTTTTCCTGTTGTTTGCCTCAGAGTTTGGATTGTTTTGCTGATCTTTGCTTATATTGCCGCTGCCATCGTCATTAGCATTGTACTGGTCTTCTGCATGCTGTGCGTTGTCTTTTGGTGAAGGGGGCGGCTCCTGGCCAACCCCCTGAGGGGGCATCATAGCTGCTGCCCGAATACGTCCTTTCCCCTGCGCTCTGCCGCCCTGGTGCTACCGAGGGCACCTGGCTTGACAGTCCTGCCGGTTGCAGGGCTCTGTCAAAACCCTAAGGTCGCGTCCGCTGCTACGCGCTCCATCCTTTTTTTCACAAAAGTAGGTTTTATTAATTTCTTGTGTTTATAATATTAATCCTAGTCATTTATTAATTCCTTGTATTTATAATATTAGTCCCTTGGGTTTTAAATCCCTAGGGTTTATAATATTAATCCCTTGGGTTTCTAATGTTAATCCCTTGGGTTTATTAATTCCTTCGTTTTATAATATTAATTCTTGTGTTTATAATCTTTAGGGTTTATAATATTAATCCCTTAGGTTTATAAGATTAATCTCTTTTATATTTAATCTTTGGGGTTTATAATATTAATGATTTCATGGGTTCATTAATCTCTTGGGTTTATAATGTTAATCCCTTAGGTTTGTTAAACCCTTGAGTTTTTAATATTAATCTCTTGGGTTTGTTATACCATTGGATTTTTAATATTTGAGTTTTATAATATTAATCCCTTTGATTTTTAATCCCTAGGGTTTATAATACTAAGTTGCTTTTAGTGCAACTTTTTGGAAGCTTTTCCAATGGGTTTTTCTAGTCTAATTTCTCTAAAATATGGCAAGAATTTATTGAAATCAAGATTTTACCTCAAATGTTTCCACTAGATTCCGGCGTCAGAAAGACCAAAATGTCGCACTAAAGACACCTCGTTATAATATTAATCTCTTTGGTTTA
>APFE031524882.1:0-15701 GCA_000404065.3 Pinus taeda
AAGCTCGATCTATATGAAAGTGAAGTGGAAAGCGAATCTGTGAAGGGTGATCTCTTGAGCGTTGCAGCTGCGGAAGTGCGGAGGCACCGCAGGAGACGCCGCAGGAGGCGCCGCAGGAGGCGCTGCAAGAGGCGCCATAGGAGGTGCTGCAGGAGGCACCGCAGGAGGCGCTGCAGGAGACGCCGCAGGAGGCGCCACAGGAGACGCTGCAGGAGACGCCGTAGGAGATGCCGTAGGAGGCACCACAGGAGACGCCACAGAAGGTGTTCTGGGTTTAGTTTTCTTTTATTGTGGATCTGGTTATCTGGGTAACTTACTGGTACTTGATGATCATTTGATATTTATGGATCCAATTTGAAAATTTATGAAAAGTGGTCCTTGAAAGAAAAGAAGTAGGGGGTTGTAGCTCCCTTCCAGGAGAGACTGGAAAACGAAAGAGAGTTGTAGTTCCCTGCAGGTTGTAGCCTACATACTGGTAAAGGATTGCACCAGTACAAGACCATTGTAAAAGGAGTTTCTAATTTGAAGGAAGATAGAGACATATTGCAACAGGTGGTTTCACCCACATTAGGTTTCCACCTTATATCTGGTGTTCTTTGATGTGACTATCTGTTTTTCTTGTTCATGCTCATTGTTTTATGGTATTGATATGCAAAAATAATTCAAAGTATAAATAAGGAAGAATTGTAAAAGGACTAGATAATACTGATTCCCCCCCCCCCCCCTCTCAGTATTATTTTCAACACACCAAACCACCCATCCTTCTTCCTGTTAAGAATAAAATAATAAATTCCTATCAGGCAAGTTTTATACCGTTGCTCAACCATTTCCAAGAGAGCCACTTACTGAAATAAAATAAAGTAAATGTAGTGCATACCTAAAATAGAAATGTGTGAACTCTTAGTATTTCTTCATTATCACTTGCCTTGCCTCGCATGATTCCCGGGAGCACCTGCAAATGCAATAGTAGCGTCATTCTATTTTTTTTTTATAATAAAAACCCCTACCATCTTTATAGTAATTAGTAATTTAAATAAAAATAAGACTCTGCAAACTTATTAAACTCTCAATATAAAAATGGATCAAAAACAAAACCAATATACTCTTTAATATAAGCATAAATTTTAATGATGATACCATTTCTATTTTTGGTTGGTAGCACTATTTGTTCCCAATCAAAGCCCAAAAATATCATGAATACTACTGAAAATACTATGTAAGTTTCAAACCCTTTTAAAAGGAAAGTACATCACCTATTTTTCTCTGCAATGGGATGGGAAGTGTTTGAAAACTCTTATTAGAAGAGTGAACAAAATCTTTGACTAAAACTTGTAGAATCTCAATCAACATTAATACTCAATAATCATATGGGATTTTCCCTAAATGAGGATTTGATAATTATATACTTATTAATTTAAATTTAAATATAAAATTTAAAGATTTATAATTACTATATTGTAAAACTCATATAAGAAATGAGTATAATAGCTCCCTACACTAAGTTGTACATCATAAAAATAAAAATAAAAACCTGCAATAAGATGCACATCACAATAATCAGAGCCAAAGTTATAATTAGACAATAACCAAATCGAGTGTATCACAATAATCAAAATCAACATTGTAACTAGAAATTGTCCCAAAAGGTACAAAGAGGGGCCGATATGATTATTAAATTGGAGTTGTTGAATTTTTCTAAAAGAGTTAATTGGTTTGTGGAAAACCTTGTTTTCACATCGTCTTTCGGATTGGAAATGGTCATTTAATTTCCAACTTCTAAGTTCTCCCTTTGACAATTCAAGATTCCAGAACTCTCTACTGCACATGGCAATAAACTAATGAGTACAAAATTTGATCTACCTACATTTATACATTACAGAATAAAAATGTAATTAAATATTAACCTAAAATATGGTACCCAATAAAACTACTTACAAAAACAACACTTATTTCAAAGGCTCAAAATAAATAAAGCTTACCTTGATCAGACCACTTTTTTTTTCCAGCTCATATTTCACCTTACTCCCCTTCCCAATTTCCACAACCTGTGTATCGAAAAATAACAAAAAATGATAAGTGAAATGAAATCATGGATTGGATAATAGCATGTATGATCATGCCTCATTGTAGTGCTTGGAATCCTTATAAATATAATTTCTAATTTCGATTATGAATGAGATAACAAAGATAATTATCCATACCTATAAGAAGCTCATTGTCTAGAACAACACAAACCATATCCTATCAAGCTTAGCAATGAAAAGTTGAAACATTGTACAAAGGGTTAATCTAAGGGCTCTATGAGGAGAGGCCAGTGACAATTAGCACAAAAACAAAGTATCAGAAATAGAGATATGAAAGGAATACTTTTGGGCACACTATCAAGAGTAGAAAAATAATGAGATAACAAAGTGCCCATCCCATATACAATTTTAATAACAAAAAAGTTGCATATCCAAGCCGGCCAATCAATGTAATGCCCAACCACCTTTTATCTATGTAAGATCAAGATCTAATAAATTTTATAATTTCTATATGACAATATAAAACAATGATAGCCTATTGCGATAACAAGGAAAGATTTAGGCAAGCTTCCCTAATTGCAATCAAGTAAGCACTAAAACAACAACTGTAGCAGTATCACTGTTAGTAATGGCTCCTCAATAAGCACTTTGGAGTAAAAGAAGTTGTGGATGAGCTACAAAACAACATTTTATATCATCTTACAAGTAGATAAAAACTCTACCAAGTGCATGATTATAGGTGAACTGACAAAACAAAGATGTTAAATAGGCAAATCGGATAATAGTTACTAACTCTACCAAGTACATGCTTATAGGTGAAATGACAAAACAAAGATGTTAAAATAGGTAAATCGGATAAGAGATATGAGCTTATTCAAATGTGGTAAATTGATAACATCTTTCTACTATTTAAATGCGATATGCCTTTCAAGTGGGCGACTGGGTTTTCCCTATATAGACAACATTTTACTACGAGTTTAGTAAGGAGCCAATTACTTGTTCCACCATGTTTATAAAAACATTCCCAGCTCATGGTTGAGAGTGTGAGTATGATAGATAGGAGAAAATCAAATTTTCAAAGACACAGAGGCGTTAGATCCTAGAAGCAAGCTCTAGTTGAAAAAGGGAACCAGAAAAAAAACAACATGATTGATTTAACCAGATGTTTCTACCATTTGAATGTGATATGCCTTTCAAGCTACCCACTAGGTTTTTCCTATATAGAAAACATTTTACTATGGGTTTAGTAAGGATTTGATGACTTGTTCCACCATGATTATAAAAATATTCCTAGCTCATGCTAAAGACTGCGAATACGACAGACAAGAGACTATCATGTTTTTCAAAGGCACAAAGGCATTAGATCCTAGGAGCAAGTTGTAGTTAAAAATTGGAACCAAAAAAAAATAGCATGATTGATGTGATCACACCTTAGGCTTTATCCTATCCTTCAAAGCAAGGAACACATTCTATAAAAATCAAAGAGGGATAGTAGGTACTTACATAATTGAACACCAAAGGAGCTCTAGGTCTTGTAGCCAAACATTGAATTTCACATTTATATCAACCAACCCAAATAAAAACCAAAGAAAAAATCTAGGAGACTAATTATTACTACATTTCATGGGAAGCAGAGACATTAATATAGTATAATCTATCGTTGCACCGGTAAAGAGTCAATAAATCACAAGACAAAGTCATTTATGGATAAATTTCCTTTCAGAACCAAATAATAGTTACTGATAGATTACATGCAAGAATAGGTGTGCTAGCTTTTTGTAAACCACTTAAGTATTGAAGACACCTCCTGATTATCAATATAATGTATAATCAATGTATTTTTGTTATGTGTGCAAGTACCCCCTATAGTTGAATGTTACATAAATAAGTTATATCCAGAGTGATCATCATAAAGTTACAAACGACACCAGGTCATGGCCATTATCAACAAAACAAACAATGAGGCAGAAAAGATTCTTAGCACTTACCAATCTCAAGATCATGCCAAGGATGTGAAACAATAGATCTATGTGATAGAGATGAAAGAATCCTTTCATTCAGAGACGGGTGAGGAAAGTGTGATCTCCTCTGTTTTTTGGACCTACAGCACTAGGTGGAACATGTATCTTTGCTGGACCATCAACACTAGGTGGAGTCATGTATGAATACAATGAAAGAAGTGTCTTCACTTCAACTAAATGTGTAACATGCCTACCAGTTGATCCTTGGCAGATTACAGTTGACTGGACCTGCAATTGGGTGAATTACATAAACGATCAAAACCAAAAACTTTTGTTTCTATATGAGATAAAAATCCAAGAATATTTCAAGGACATATAGAAAAAGAAACCAAATAATAACCGGACAAAGCATAATAACTTGATAAATGAAAACATAGCAGGCTAACCAAAAACATTGTAAGACATTGATCTGTAAAATCGGAGCCAAATAAGAAATAGGTACATGAGCCAGAGGTTTACTTTTTCATTTCAGTCTAGAATAATAAAAACCATTCACAAAACTGTTATGATAAAAAGTTGGCATCATATAACTTGTGAAGCCTTTTTTAGCAGTACCACAGGTGCAAATGTATAATGCAAAACATTGTATAAATTTTTACCACTGCCAACTGCGAAGTCTAATTTTTACAGCATTGGCAAGACTAGAAAATCAGGCCTTCAAGGGTAATTTAAGGATTTTGATGTGAAAAATTGAGCAAATTAATCACACAAAAAAAGAACAAAAAATGATAAGTGAAATGAAATCATGGTTTGGAAAATAGCATGTATGATCATGCTTGATTGTAGTCGTTGGAATCCTTATAAAATATAATTTCTAATCTCAATTATGTATGAGATAACAGAGATAATTATCCATACCTATAAGAAGCTCATTGTCTAGAACATCAAAAACCATATTCTATCAAGCTTAGCAATGAAAAGTTGAAACATTGTGCAAAGGGTTAATCTAAGGGCTCTATGAGGAAAGCCCAGTGACAATAAGCAAAAAAGAAAAGTATCAGGAATAGAGATATGAAGGTGTTGAAGGCCCCGAAATTTGGGTCGACAACAACGCGGATACCCACCCGGTCTGGACCTTGGTTGGCAGCTCCTTATCCGTTTGGTATAGCGGGTCTGACTGGGGATATGGGACCAGTTTCCAAACTCAGTGTGTGTGTGTGAGAAAGATACGTGTTTCTGTTCTAAATGGAATACTTCTATCTAATCTAATGTTATGCTATTGTATTCTAATAAACAGAAAAACATCGAAATTCATGCTAACCTGGGGTGTGATCATTCTTCTATGTGGTCTAGAAAGATTTCAAACAATAACTGGTAATAAAGATCATTCAACTATCACAAGAAAGGTATTCCATAAATATGAACTACTTCGTATAAGAAGTTAGATGAAACAGTTGTTAAAACTTATCACATAAATGAGCTATTCATACACTAAACATATACAAATAGTTATCACCGTGCAAAAGTGCCAAATGATAACTCAGACATCCATGCTATCATATATAAATAATTGAAAACTAAATATCACTTTGACACATAAGCAGAAATTAAGGGATAAAAGTACCATTTATAACTAGTCCTACTTATGAGCTTCAAGTGACAATTGATTTATCTCTCCTTGATTTAACATCCACTAAGAGTACAGAAGTGGAACATCAGTAGCAGATATCAAATGCAAATATCAAATAAACCAGTTCCATTCATTCACCAAAACCTCCTCTGAGGGTGCAAAAGTGCATGTTCTTAGGACATGTTTTTGATAAATTTCTGGACCCTTCTCTAAATACATGAGAAGGGTTTAAATACCACTAACTAAATAACTTATTTACAGAAATTGAGGATTCGGTTTAAATGAACATCCTCTTTCTACGAAAAACTATTTCTAAAATTAAATCTACTATCTAACTATTTCTAAATCCACTGCTTAATGTCACAAGCATTCAGTATTTTCCTGAGTGGAGTCAGTTGACTGCCTTTCGCCTTTGTTTGAGTTAAGTAATTAGAATCGTCAAGAGATGGAATTATCTTCTCAGTAAAATTGATGATATGCTTGAGAATCATCCAATGAATATGTATCATTACCATGCATGCCTGGTAAAAATCCCACTTCAACTTGGTTAACTCTTGGACTGCTTCTGCTTTTCCTTCGGTCTTCTATTTCCAGTTTGCTTCTATCGCTGATTTCTTGCAATTTTCGGGGCTCGCAGGTGACTCAGTAACTAGGGACCTTCCTTTTCGAACAATTTTCCTTAGTGATGTGCGATTAGCGCTAAGCGCTAATCATGCATCGAAAATTGCCTTTGTTTCTCAATCTGGGCTTCCCTGATGCGGTTTTTTGCCTCTTCCCCCTTTTTCTCTCTTTCGGTATAAAGCTCAAAGTTTGTAAAAATAGTTATTCCGTGAGCTCTTGAGCCTGAGAATTAAACTGTATTTTTCTCGTATCAACATCGTTCAGTTTCCATTTAACCAAGGCTATATATGAGAAATCCGTGATAGATGCCTCAGGAGAGTTTCACGGCTCTTTTGCTTCCTTGAGTGGATTAAGTGTGCCTTCTGAAATGTACATTGGAGTGCTGCCTTCCCTCCTCATAGTTTTCTACATAGTACCCTGTATAACACTTCATCCTTATTTCCTGCAGTTTACATTGAGGTGGAAGTAATGATAACAGACTAATGACAAGAAAATTTTTAAATGCCGAAGATATGAAAAACATGCCACCTTACGTGAGCTATTTCTTCGAAAAACACAACACCCTACTTCATTAACATCTGGCAATAACTCATTAATTCTCATTAAAATACATGACCAACTCTTGGCTAAAACTTTTTCTCAAATAATGAGCCAAAACAAACTACGATTGAGGGGTCCCGTGATTTTGCTTTACGATGCCATAGATTGCACTATCGCAATATCACAATATCACAATGTCATCGTGCTGTTTTTTATCGCAATGTCATAGTATTGCAATATCATGGCATCGCAACATCACAATATCGCAATATCGTGGCATCACAACATCGCAATATCGTAATATCGCAGATGGTTATAATCCTTGTGTAATTCATGTGAATTTTGTGATGTGCGATATGCGATATCGCATATCGACGATTTTTTAAAGCTTTTCAAATGTGAGTGTTTCTTCAGTGTATGCGATGCGATGAGGTTTCGCGTTGCAATCTCGCCTTTTGTCAATTTAACTCATTAGAAGTTGTATCCTATCATCCTTTACGTGATGCAATATCCTTTAAGGAGTGAATTTAATTTTCTTCATTATGAAACTTAGGTCTTTTAGATTTTTTCAAGGTATTTTCCTATGTCCATGATGTTGTAAGTTTCATGTAAAAAAAAAAATGTAACACTAACTGATTTTTTGATTTTTTACTGAGGGTCCCCACTTATTTAGTATTAGCAATAATACTTAATAAGGAGGGGGGTTGTTGGTGGCCACAACAATTGGCGATTCACTTGGAAGAACCAGTTATCTCTGTATTTCTATTGAAGCTTTTCAGCTTCCAAAACAACAAATTTTTCAAAAAATTAAACTTTATTATGGAAAGATAAAGTACATTATGCTCTAACCTATCAATGACATTTTGCTTCAGCTATTTTCAACTTTGATTATTTGCTGCCTCAAGTTAGTCCTTGTGTTTACATCAGTCATTACTTGGTCTGTAAAGATAAAACAAAGTCTTCTCTATAAACCAGTTTTAAAATATACTCATTTGTCATAGGTAGAGCCTCTGCTGCCAGCAGGTGTTCATAGCCTTGACAATGTTACCTTTTACCCAACAATGATCCTGTATCCTACTTAAAGACACCTACAACTCTCAAAGAATAATCCACATCTACACTTATTGCTTTGATTTTCTTTTTTATTCTTAAAGAACAATGTCTTGGTTTGGTGGCCAATTTATGACACAGTCGTTCACTCGATTTATAACTTTGCTGAACAAGATGGCTCATGATGAGACCCCTTGCCTCCTGACTGTAATAATATTGAGTCATTGCCCTGTTATGGTATGCAGTATTTGGCAAAGTCAGCAAGTTATAATATCTGTGATTATGATAAGTTGGCTCGTGATGAGACCTCTCATTCTTCAATATGAAGTGTATCCTTGGATTGTTCCTCTGAAAGTTGTGATTTTCTTAGCAGGGAGGAACTCATTTTCTTCTTTACATAGCTCTGCACGACAATGATAGAGTTTTTGGAAGTAACTATTCTAGAAAGAATCTTTCTTTTGTTATTTATACCTTTCGTTGCACTGATATAAAACGATTTCTTCACTAGAGGTTATTTTCATCAAACTTTTATGAAGTTGAAATTAGTGTCATATCTATGTTAGAGTCTTTAATTGTATCTTTAAATAATAAAGATCAATTTTCCAAAAGATTTGTTATTTATACAAGAGAAAAATCAAAATTTGAAAGAGAGTTGGTATATTTTTCGTAAATTCCTAACGTAACCATTCACAACTGGTTTTATTATGAAAAAGAGAAAAACTATTACTCTACGAAATAGAAGAATAATATTCTATGGAAAATATTTCTTAAGAATTTTTCCATTGACAAGCAAAGAGTATCTTTTACCTACTAAATCCTGTAAGACAAATGTCGATGGACCTAAGACTTCTACAATTTGAAAAGTACCAAGCCACATTTCTTTGAAATTTTGTATCTTTCCCCTTCTCTTCGTGTGCCTTGTGCCATTTTAAAACTAAATCTTCCACCTGAAAATCTTTTCTGGTTATTATATTTGAATCAGAAGAGGATTTTACTAGTGCCTGATAATGAGCATGCATTTTCTTAGCTTGTTCTCGTTGTTCTTCTAATTTGATTATTTCCTTTTTCCCTAAGTGTAATGGGGAAGTTGGTACTTCATCAATGTATTGAACTAGAGACAAAGAAGGAATTTCTAAATGAGTCGGAAGAACTACTTCTCTCCCATAAACTAAATTAAAGGGAGAAGTGCTCACGAAATCTTTTCTCATTATTCAGTCTACCCATAAAGCGTATATTAAGGATTTATGCCAATTTTTATGATTTTAGTCTACTATTGTTTTGATAATCCCAATTAGGTTTTTGTTTGTAGACTCGGCTAATCCATTGCCCTGTGGATAATAATTGGCCGAATATTTAAGTTTGAATCCTCCTTTAAGCGCAAATTTAGTCATTGCATTTCCAGAAAAGTATGATGCATTATCAAACATTAAAGTGGAAGGTAATCCAAACTTGGTTATTATAAATTGATCTATGAACTCAATGATATTTTCATCATTAGCCATCTTGAGTGGAACTACTTCTACCCACTTAGTAAAATAATTTGTTGCTATAAGGATATATCTACGCTGCTTGGAAGAGTAAGGAACGATCTAACCTATTATGTCCAATCCCCACTGACTGAAAGGTTGGTCGATGTTAACTGGTTGTAGTGGTAAGGATGGCTTCTTCTGTCTTCCAGCAGTAGTTTGGCAGACTTGACATTTCCTCACATAATTGTGCGAGTCTTTGAATAACGTGGGCCACTAATATCATGCACGCAAGATTTTATGTGCAGTAGCATCTCCAGCGTAGTGTCCGCCTGTTGGCCCATCGTGGAGTTCCTGCAAAAATTTATCAGCTTCAGATTTCTCAAGACATATAAGGAGAGCATAATCATAATTCATTCTAAAAATAATATCATTTATAAGCTGATATTTTTTGGCTTTTAATCTTAGATCTCTTTTCTTAGTGTAATCGAGGTATGAAGGAGCATATCCATTCTTAAGGTAATAAATGATATCAACATATAATGACTACTCATCGTTTAGTCTTACCTCGCACACTTGTGCCTCTATAGATGGGATTTCAGAAATTTGCGACGCTCTAGCCAGCATTCTGCAAAAGCCTTGACCTCTTACAATGTTTGCTGGTTTAATTTCTATGTCATATTCTTATAAGGCAGATACCCAATTGGCCCTCTTCTCACCCACATCCTTTTGTACTGGAAGATTCCTTACCACTGGAAACGGTACTATAAGTTTGGTGTGGGTTTTGAGTAGAAAAGGTCTGAAATATTTGATCGCTTTGAAAACAGCATAAGCTTGTTTCTCCACATCTGAGTAATTTAATTCAGCACCCTACAAATTTGAACTGAAAAAAGCAATTGGTTCTTCTGCCTTTTCTTGATTCGTTTGAGTGAGTATTGCAGCATATGACTTATCTGAGGCAAATGTGTATAAAATAAAAGGCTCTGAAAAATTCGGAGTTGCTAAAGATGGAGCATTAATAATAGCCTGTTTGATCAGGTTAAATGCTTCATATTCATCTTGGCCCCATTTGAAAATAGAGTTCTTTTTTATCATAGTTTGTAAAGGAGATAAGATTCGTGAAAAATCTGGAACAAATCTCTTTACAAAATTGATTTGACCAAGGAAAGATTGCATGGATTTTTTGTTATGAGGTACGGATATTTCAGAAATTTCTTTGATTCTATCAGAGTCGGTGTGAATACCAGATTTTGACACTATGAATCCTAGAAGTTTCCCTTCACTTAATGCGAAAAAATATTTCTTTGGGTTAAGTGAAATTCTGTACCTTAAACGTCGTTGGAAGATTTGCTTCAAGTCTTTGAGATGGTTGCCTCATTTCTTAGAGTACACGGTTATATCATCCAAATAAATTACTACAGACTTATTGACTAAACATTAATCAAACCAAATGGCATCTTTCGATATGCATATGTGCCCCATTCAGTTCTGAATGTGGTCTTCAATTGATCATCAGGATTTACTAGAACTTGATTGTATCCTGAAAATCACATCCAAGAAAGACATTAATTCTGAGCCTGCCACTGCCTGCAATATCTGCTCCATAGGTGGTAAGGGAAAGTTGTCCTTTTGACAGGCTTTGTTGAGATTGTGAAAATCAATGCAAATCCTAATATCTCCATTTTTCTTTCTAACAGGTACCATATTGGAGACCCATTTAGAATGTCTGACAGGAAAAATTATCTTCGCTTTCAACAACTTATTGAGTTCGGTTTTTATCTGATTTTCTAAGTTGGGATGAATTTTTCTCAATTTTTGTTGGAGAAGTTTTTCGTTATCGATCATCGGAATAGTATGTTGGATGATATAAGTGTCGTATGTTTTAAGTTCATCATAATTCCAATCAAAAACATTTTTGTATTGTCTCAAAAGACGAATATATGCTAGCTTTTCTTCGGGGGCTAGGCCAAGGCCTGGATTTATCTTTTGGGGTTTGGCATCGGTTCCTAGGTTTACCAATTCGTAATTCAAGGTCGAACTTTGGAGCTTCGAATTGGTAGACCTTTTAAATTGATCTTTCAAATCGTATAGGTCTTCTAACTTGACCACTAATTTAGGTATAGCATTCTGAGTGCTATCTTGCTGTAATTATCGATCACGTTGATCTTCATCGATTATTTGGTTGGAGTAGGATCCTTCTGAAGTAAGGAAATTTACGATATCAGGATCGTCGTTGAAGATTCTCCAATTTGTGATGTTGTCAGGAATAGAAGGTCTAAAGATTAATTCTATTGAGAATCTATCTGTACTAAAATATTCTAAACGAATGAGCTTAGAAGCTACATTAGCTAAAAGTTCAGCACTTGCATTCTGGAGTCTGGGAATTGATGAAATATTGAATGATGTAAAATGCTCAGTCAGATCTTGAACTAAAGATTGATAGTGTTTTAAATGAACTGACAGTCAATGTATATTATTTCGTACCCGTCTCACTAAAATTTTAAAGTCTCCGAAGACTTGGAGATACTTTATGTTTAGCCTGATTTCTTTGTACAACCCTTGATCTAAAGCTTCATATTTTGCGGTATTGTTGGTACAATCGAATTCGAGCCTGCATGCTAGCATGATTTTGTCTCCTTCTAGACTAATTAGCATGCATCCTGCTCCTGCTCCTTCATTGGATTTAGAACCATTAAAAAATAATTTAGAAAACAAAGATTTATTTACAGGTTTATCTAAAAATTTGATACATTTTGAACTATCCGTTTGAGAAAAAATTTCAACTTGGGACAAAACGGAATGTTCTAAATATGGGGACGTATGAGCATTAAAATTGCCGAGAAAAGAATCTACTGAGTAATTGCCAATTATGCTACTGTTATATGCTACTGGTTCATTTTCCCCTTCTAACTCCGTTACTATGTACTTCTAATGTAATTCTCATTCAACTTTTATTTGATTTGGCTTACCATTGCAAGGCAGCCACATATGCGAAGAGTCAGCTGCGAAGTATCCATGTAGTTTTTCTGACCAATCCCTGCTAATAATTAAGCCATAAAATTCAGGGATATCAACGACTAAAATGTCAATCACTTGACATACATTCGGGTTGGATGATAGCCTTATGGTTACTTGATTTAGTTCGCCGATGACTTCGACTTGCGACCGATCTAGCTGAACTATGTGAACAGCAGATTTCTGTGGTTGAACATTTAATTTGGTGCATATGGACTTCAATAAAATATTCGATGAAGCACCTAAATCCACTAAACAATTATGTACATTTTTGTTAAAAATTTCATAAGGAGAAAAGGGGGAGTATGAGATCTCGATCTACCTCCAATTAAAGTGATGTTGTTTGGATCAATCTTGTTATTCGTATTACTTGGAGGTCTTCCCATGTTCTGAGAAGCTTGAGAAATTACAGCGGCAGGCAAAGGTGCAACTGGCACAGCACGTAATTCTTTCATCATTATCTTTTGTTGATTCTTTAGCTTGCTCAATTCATACAGAGTGATATTTTCCCTAGTCTTTTTCATATCTTCTATGATATTGTACTCCATTTCATCCAAAATGGTCAGTGTTTTAGATGGAGTAGGTGGATCTGTTTGGAGTGGGCTAGTTTGAGTCGCTTTAGATGTCATTTTCTTTGTTGTAACTTTATCCTTTGTTGCAGAGCTTGCACTCTTTGGTTTTGGGGTAGTTTGGGGAGGATCAAGTTGATTTCTACTTCGTGTGTTAACTGGGAATACTTCTTGATCTTCCTCTTGTGGGAGAATGAAATCCCACATTCCTTGTAATTCTACAACTTATTCATCATCAGTTTTCCCTTCAATGGCAATTTCATCTTCCTCTTCCTCAGATTCAACACTTGTTATAGAATTGGGTGGCCTTGAATCCATTGATGGTCCTCTTTTAGAAGCTCTGTAGGGCCTTTATGAAGAAGTTTCTGCTACTTGCTTTTTTATGTCGACCATTTCATTGGACATGGTCTTAAGAACTCTTTGCAATCCCTCCAAATCGAATGGATCTTTTGCTTGTTTCTTCTTGGACTCTTCTTTGAAGGTGACCTTCTTAGACTTTCGTTCTTCTATCGCGGATTTCTTCTCTAAGGCAATTATACGTTTCTCTACTGCTATGGCTTCTTTCATGTTTTCAGCAAGGGTTGTTTATTAGCTCTATCCACGAAGATTGCTATGTTCAACGGTAATGCAGTGATATACCATTCACATCGCACTTCCTCACTAGGCTGGGAAGCAGTAGGAATTTTGTTTAGAATTTTATTGAAACGTAGATTGAAATGTTTAATTGGTTCTCTAGATTCTACCGTAAGGTTTGATAGGTCATTGATTAACATTGTTGTAGACCTGTCGTCACCAAACTTGGTTAGAAATTGGTTTTGGAAGATGTCCCAACTGGTAATAGATCCATAGGGTAATGAGAAATACCACGATCCGGTCGTTCCTTGTAGGGTATAAGGAAACAATAGAACAACAACATCTTCATTAGTAACCCCGTTGAGGTTGATGTATAACATAAAGTTTTTTATGTGCTCTTCTGATAGCATGCCTGCCCCAGGATTGAACTTGGGCAGCCATTTCTCAGGATGGGCCGGTATTTGACTCAAGGGCATAGGAATTAAGACTGCCCAAGGACTATTCCATGGAGATTGGTCCATTGTTGAACTGCTAATAGGGGGATTTACAGAAAATGATCCCTGTGGTTGAGAAGATGAGGTGATTATGATCGCAGATGATTGAGGAGGAGTTGTAGGGATTCCACTAGGTGGATTGATAATGGTCTAGGGTGGTGGAGTAGATGGTTGACTTTGCGGTGGAGAAGTTGAGATGGATGATGTTGATGAAAGAGTCTCGCTGTCAGACCCTTTAGGTGACTTCCTCTTTTCCTTTTGGGAAGAGGTAGTTCGGTTGGCCGAACACTGAACTTTTCACTCTTTAGTGTGGTCAAGGGATAACCAGGGTTATATTATGAAGTCATGCTACCCTGAGATTTATCAGATCTTTGAGGAGAAATGGAAAATCGCTGAATTTTATGAATCAGAGATTCGACTTTAGGAGGTTCAATAACAGATTGTTCTAAAATGTCAGGATTTGTAGCAGCGGCTGATGCTCTAGCGACTTCTAACTCTGGATTTAAGTGTAATGGAGAAGTTAGAGGAGATGGTGAGGGCGATTTACTCTCAGAATGGTATTTTAATTTCGATTTACTTTCCATTCATAGTTCAGGCTCTCTTTCTAGTGACAAATATGTTGAAGGCCCCGAAAATTGGGTTGACAACAAGTGGATACCCGCCCAGTCCGGACCTTGGTTGGCAACTCCTTATCCGTTTGGTATAGTGGGTCTGACTGGGGATATGGGACCAGTTTCCCAATTTAGTGTGTGTGTGTGTTTGAGAAAGATGGGTATTTTTGTTCTAAATGGAATACTTCTATCTAATCTAATGCTATGCTATTGCATTCTAATAAATAGAAAAGCATCGAAATGTATGCTAACCCGGGGTGTGATCTTTCTTCTATGCGATCTAAAAAGATTTCAAACAATAACTGGTAATAAAGATCATTCAACTATCATAAGAAAGGAATTCCATAAAGATGAACTACTTCATATAAGAAATTAGACGAAACAGTTGTTAAAACTTATCGCATAAATGAGCTATTCATACACTAAACATAAACAAATAGTTATCACCATACAAAAGTGTCAAATGATAACTCAGACATCCATGCTGTAATATATAAATAACTGAAAACTGAATGCCACTTTAACGCATAAGAAGAAATGGTTAAGAGATAAAAGTACCATTTATAACTAGTCCTACTTATGAGCTTCAAGCGACAATTGATTTATCTCTCCTTGATTTAACATCCACTAAGAGTACATAAGTGGAACATCAGTAGCAGATATCAAATGCAAATATCAAATAAACGCTTTTCTATTCATTCACCAAAACCTCCTCTGAGGGTGCAAAAGTGCATGTTCTGAGGACAAGTTTTTGAGAAATTTCTGGACCCTTCTCTAAATGCATGAGAAGATTTTAAATACTACTAACTAAATAACTTATTTACAGAAATTGAGGATTTGGTTTAAATGACCATCCTCTTTCTAAGCAAAACTATTTCTAAAATTAAATCTACTATCTAACTATTTCTAAATCTACTCCTTAATGTCGCAAGCATTCAGTATTTTCCTAAGTGGAGTCGGCTCACTGTCTTCTGCCTTTGTTTGAGTTAAGCAAACAGAATCGGCAAGAGTTGGCATTATCTTCTTAGTAAAATTCATGATATGCTTGAGAATCATCCAATGAATATGTGTCATTACCATATATGCCTGGTAAAAATCCCACTTCAACTTGGTTAATTCTTGGACTGCTTCTGCTTCTCCTTCGGTC